>DWMP01000010.1:0-15005 GCA_018245295.1 Agara epimachia | reverse complement strand
CAGTTATGTGTTTTATCACCTACCTACTACTTAAAATAAAACTGTTTTAAGCATTCTTAAACTATTTAACAGAAATAAATAAAAATAATGGCGAATCTGAACAAGTATAAAAATAATGTAGTCGTATTAGCCGCTATATTTTATAATTATGTGTATTTTTCGTGCTTGGCAAAATGCCCGCGCGCCAAGGCAGGTTGAAAATTACAAACCGTTTCCTTGCTAATGGATTGTTTAAAACTGTAGAAAATAAATCTTTTACAACTATGGGAGGGGTTGACGAAATCGGGAACCAATGAATGTTTACTTATGTAAATATTGAAACCGCAGAATATATTGTAAATACATCATATTCCTTAAATAAAACAGTTTAGTGGACTGACAAGATGTATAGAAAAATTGTAACTATTTTCGGTAGATTAAGTTAAAATAAATACATCTGTGATGGATAGAATCAATAAATATTGCGTACTTACAGGGCAGTATATTGAGTTTTTATTATTTCAAAAGAATATGATGACCAAAATGACGACAAATAATAACAGAAAGATCCATTATTGAATTTCTAAGAGCACATAATATAGTGCGATGCACCAAAAGCCAAAGTTAGATGACTAAAACATGACCTTCATTAAGTGTATCTATCTACCTTATAATGAATAAAACAATTTGAATTTGAATTTTATGTGGCATAAATTTGTTTTCCATTCTGATATTATGATTAGTAAAAGCTCGTGAGCACGTGAGCATCAAAAATGTCAAATCAATCTAGTGGTTAAAAAAAAAAACAAATAAGTACGAAACGTTTTTTGAAGTAACACATACAACGATATTTCTTGATACTTTATCTGCAGTAACTTACTCGAGTGAAACTCTTAGCTTACACTAAAAAGGAGAGAAAGGTAAAAACTTATGATATTGTCCTACGCATTATTTTCCCATACATGTTCACGATTGGACAACTGTTACAAATGTCTCTCTAAAGAACGTGAGGAGGGACAGAAATAAACAGTTTTGAAGTTAAAATGTTTAAAGAAGTTAAGCTAAATGTTATATTTTGCATACTACGTGCAATAATGAAACCGTAATTATGATTTCAAAATGAGTGAAAGACCAAAGTTAATTTACTATGCGTTTTTAGGACATTAAATGTTCAACCAAAATACATATAAATCTCTACCTTCCGTTTACGATCTTTCATAGAGTCACACACACATACATTCCTGCGCCTCTGGTTCTAACAAACTTCTTTTGCCTCTTCTTTACCGCAATTATATCGTAAAAAGTTAACAATCATTATAAATTAAAAAAAAGTCTTCAAACAAACTTTTATTAAACATATTCATTATTTATGTTCAGTAAATTTAGAAGCTCTTATTACATTTACATGACGAAATTACTAATAGATAAGCTGTCGGAGCGTGTAATGTTTTCTTAACCTTCTAAATTTAACGAAACAAGCCAAGAACAACGTGGATGAATAAAAATAAAGGGAAATAAAGTCCAAGGATGAACCTATAGACCCTAAATATTCATGGAATTTTCATTATATGTATGAGGCTGTTGTTGAATGAATCTAAAATAGAAAAGACGGCGTACATAAAATAAATAAATTAGGATTTCGCTTTGAATTAAGTGGAAAGGAAAAAAAAGAGAATTCGTTAGTGGACGCACGGTAACATGAATAGGTACAGTAAACCTGATTTTTGTTAATACTTAATGATATGAAGATGAAATATCCATGGACACTGACATGTAATATACTCTAAATATTATATCAATTCGTAGAAAAACAACTGCAGCTCTTATCGCAATTTCTGTAGCTTATAAACATTTCAAGTCAGTAAGAACTCATTAAATGGATTTGCTCGATACTCTCTGCGCTCCGCGGTTTCATCCGCGCGGAATGCGATAAATATGTACATCGTTACAAAATATTGTTTGATTTACTTGGGACTAGTCTACATGATACAATAAATTTTCACTTGCTGGCATACTTTATCCTATCAATTTGCACATTTGTTAATTCAAAAATAAACTGCCATACAAACTCGATGCTGCATCGCCATCTAGTGGCGATTTATAACTAAATGAATGACACGAAAAAATATTTCCCGTACTCTAATAACCAACTTACGTATACCAATTTTCATGATGACCGCTTGAACCGTATAGAAGATGTTGCGCTGTACCCCCCATCTACGTACGCTGTACCCTCATCTGGCAATTGACAATAAAGTGAGTAACATAAAAACTTTCTCCATGCAATAAAATTTACATATAATATATGTAGGTATGTGTGCCAACTTTCATGATGATCTTTCAAATGGGGTCAGACTCTATCTTTTTGGAAATACCAACGTCCATATTATATGAACATAGAATAAACATTTTATATTCAGTGGCAGAAATATGCTCAATCTCGGTGATAAATATGGTTAGTCAGTATATTTAAGGCTGTATCAGAGAACTGGTGGAGCATGTATGTATATGGTTCCTATTATTATGACTACCTAGTCCTATAAATGTTTGTATGGTGAACTGCCTGCGTGCGCGTTAAAGCACGCGACCTGCACCTTCTTTCGCTGCTTCTATAATCTGAACAAATCCTGTTTCAACGTTCTACTGTTGTCAAGGGCTCGCCGATCGCCGATCACGCGACGGAATGTAATCAAAATGAGTGTAAATATGCAATCGCGAGATTTTATACCGACCTAGATCCACAACTGGCAGCGCGCCCGCGTTTTGTTTTTCTCAGGACATGGGAAACCGTCCATCATTTTTCACTGTTAGTGTACCACAAAGTTGTATAAACCTAACAGTGCAATAATTTTGTAACGGCTTACGTGTGACGATACTGTATGTGGCGTGTGGCGCTATCTTTAAAATGTAATGGAATATTTTTTTTCATTTATATAATTGCCAAATACCTAATAAAAAGTAATGTAATTTATTTTATAGCTTATTGTCAAAACTTAAGCTAGAACACAAAGGACGGGCTTAATGCCTAGCAATTGTGTGTTAATAGAGCTAAACACAGCAACGTTCTTCAGTGCGTTTATTGGACACGGTTTTTTGCCTATAGTTTTAATTCATCCTCACCTAGTTCTAGAGAATGCTTCACAGCGTTTCATTCTATATGAATGGTAATTTTAGGCTGGTTAAAAGCGTCTATCTTGATGCAGTCTTGACTTAACCACAATAATCAGGAACGATAGCGTGAATTGACTCCATAGAAATGGAAATATACTTAACAATTTCCTAATGTCGCCAATCACCCATACCGAACATGCCCTTAAAAGTGTTATTTTAACCTGATATTTGTATTACCTGCTCATGTTATAAAATGCTTTTATATTGATTTACACACGTAGACATATGTTTTAGATACCTAATATTAATAGATGTAATTCGTAGTGTTCAAAACCAATTTTTATAGGCGGTTTATTCAAACAGGAATTCTTATATTAATTGATTTATTAATTTGCGTTCAACTGTTAATGGATTTAATAGTGAATCGAGATATGAATGTAATGTTTTTGATACACAAGGCCACCGCGCCCGGAAATATGTATATTGCTAATAAATCACTTTTACAGCATTTTCTAGAGGTTTTATTTTCAATAAGTTACGTATCTAAAAAGTATTATAAATATTATAGTCATTTATTTAGCGTATTAATTGGTTGACATAAGTTATTAATGTGCAGTTTTTTATCATGTCCATAATTATGGAGGATATAACTAAAAGGTACGTTTAAGTACGAATCCGGTAATAATCATAATTATCACCAATATCATCATTGAAGGACATCAGTCCAATACTGAGCACAGGCCACTACCAGGGCGCGCACCGATTGATAAATAAATAATTCAAATCTGACAAAACCTTCTTTTATTTATTATTTGATTTATTTATTTATCGACGACGCAAATTTTTCAATAATAAAATGTAGCCGAGAAGAAAAATTTAGGTAGGTACAATTTGTAAAATCAAGGCAGTCGTCATTAAATATATAGATTGTAATTCTTATATTCCTTCCGTCGTATATTATATTATTTTTCTATGTAGAAATTCAACACTTTTATATTTTAGCACCTTAACTAATTGGAAACGCGCCAAAAGTTAGAACATCCGGAGCAATCTGTCGATTTTACGGCTACATGACCAATGCTGTAAATTTTTAGTAATAATAAAACAAAAATAATACCAAACCCATTATCGGAAAGTAAATAAACATTTACATGTATGTGCTATATTTGCTTACAGTATACGTTTCATTTTCTTAATAATAATATGTACGATCTACATGGATATTCTTAATATGAATGCTTTGCGAAAAAGGTTACCTAATAGGTACTAGCTTTCAAGTGTACCGTTACTAAAATCACAAACAACGAAATAGGAAAGACTTTTTGTCTACGCCTACGCCACTATAACTATAGACATTGATTTATCAAGACATTAGATAAATCTAGATCTCGTTCAATCTCGCCATTTTTATTATATTACATGTTTGGATCATAATTATGTTAAATATGAATAGTTTAATTTAATCCTTAAATATTTTCCTAAAATATACAAGGTAATTCTAAAAAAATACCTATATTATGTTGGATAAAATTGCACGTAGTGTTATTATGGTAATAAATTTAAAATTATTTAGAATACTACCTATAAATATTGATAGGTACCTAAGTAGCCAACTGTTTACAGTGGTTTCACTCGATTTAGATTTCATCCATATATCTCTCTGTAATCTCACTACAAAGCATCCGCATTTTTTTATACTTTCTTACAGTACATTTCAGTTGCATAGTAATTATTCCATTCGAAAAGGTCGTAGAGTGATGCGATGGAAATTTAAAAGACTTTCTTTCCTAAAAACTACTAACATTATCCAGTACCGATAAACGGTCTCTTCAAATTTATTATGTTAGTAACGATACCTAGTCAGTGTACTCTAGATAACTTTTATTTCAGTTTTTTATAAACAACGTATTTATTATGTTGACATAAACGAATGTAGTATATTTATTGTATTTTCTGATATTATCTAAATGCTTCTCAACGATACGGCCACGGCATTTGAACATTTGGCGTCTATATTAAATTAATTGCGCAAATATCTATAATTTCTTATTACAAAAAAGTGCGTCATATGCACACGTGTGTCTTGTGAATGTTCACGCCCTATACACATTAAAATTAAATAATAGCTCAAGGCCCGCGTTATTTCTGTTCTATATAACATCAGTATTCCGTCTCGTTGACTGTTACTAGCCTTTTCTTGGCTAATTAATCTCAGCCCGTCACATCGTTATCACATACATGTCACCGTTATTGGTGTCCAAATCGATTAAATATATAAAAGTTTTATATCCAGCACACAAAGCAGCAGTAAGTATTGTTACCTAAGTCATTCTATTTTTTGTTAGAGCTACATTACGCAACTATAATTTACTTTTGTGAGCTATGGTATGAATTTTATTAAGTACTAATGTTTTTTCCATAATGCAAGTCACGCCACGCAAGACTGACCGAAGTACCTCTGCACTATACATGCTTAAACGCGGTTTTGTGTTAAACATGCATAGTTCTTATTTATAATTTTAATGGGTTGAAATCTCGGTACAGAGTCGCACTGGGCACCACCAATACAATTACTAATGGACTTTTAACTTCCGCCAATTTGTCCAATGCGATCTTTACTAAAGATCATTTGACACGTGGTTTCTTGCGAACATGTTTACTAATCACTACATGGTCATGTCATTCCGTATCTTACAATTATAAAGATTCATTATAATATAAAAGAGGACCCAAAAGATAAGTACTTTATATGTATAGGCTATAGCCTAATGTGAAGAATATTAACTTAACCTAACCGAACGCGCAGATAGGTCACGTGTTTTGTATATGTCCACACTCGCCATGGATTCCACGCGCAGCCCGGATACCATACCGGATAGTGACACTATCATATACAATTTTACTGTAAAGAATACAAAATTGATACACATTTTATAATACTCATATAATTAGTACTTACGTACCGCTAAATAAAAAATCTACTCATACAAATTCACATATAAGAGTAATACTAAACTTAATTTATTCCGCTGACTGCATCATTCCACGTTAATATCACGAGCCTTTGCACATGTGACCGGATAATTGCATACTATTATAGTGTGTACTCTTACATTATAAGTCGCATTGAGACAGAGTAGGTGTGCGCCATTCAGATTTATCAAGGCTCTAAACTGCTCCTCATTGTGAGTCGGCTCATTCAAATATCTTGTGCGCTTAGATTTGTTTATTATGAAGGCACAATAAACATTTTAAAATACGTATTGAAAAACAAAACCTCTGGTTAAAATAGAGAAGGTTGATATTTTCGCTTTTCGTTGTTTAAAAAGTGGTTGTAAAATTCATTTTTTGTGATTTTTTCGAGTTTTGGACATCATTTTTATGTTTTAATCTTTCAGTGAGGGTGACAATCCAACAATAATTCTATAAACTAGCATTGTATTATTCTAACTGTATTTATCTATATTATGCTTGATTGCCAACTAGTACCTATAATTAAATCTTCTATAATATAAAGTATATTATAGCAAAAAATGGATCTTCGAATTTCAGATTATACATACTTATAGAGTGGACAAATTCCTAATATTTCAATGTCATAGAAGATTAAAAATGTATCCCATTAATTACGACACACTGTGTGCTTTAAGGTAGGTACCCTAAGTGGTAATAATATGCTCATAAACATTTACGAAATTGAATGCAGGATTAAGTCTTACACGATCTCGTAATACATTCGCAGGATAAATATGTGAGGATTTATCGTTGATATTTAATTGACGTTGGCCCTAATACGTGACGGGTGATTGACAAACTGCCTGCTCCGTAGATCCAAGTTCGTATTGATCTTCGATAAATCTTAACTCAAATTAAATGCCTATCTGATTTAGTTTGGTCGTGTTCGTATAAAAACACATTCATGTTCGATGTTATTTGAGGTTTTACACTATTTTGTACATGCCATGTTCGCAACGCTACTAAGCTCTTACACCTAATGAAATTTGGTATTAATTTACAATTTACCTCACAGTAGTGATATTATGATAGATAAGTACTGTAGTACTATTATTATTATTAAAATTAACATGATTTTATGCTCATGGATTTTAAAAAGACTTCTATTAATCATGATGTCTGTCTTCCGTTATTATGAATAATGAGCAAATAAATCATAAAGCGTGCTATCAAAATAATTCAGACATGAGACTGTCACTAAATGATTTATCAATGTCACAAAATTTTCACATTAAATATTAATGTCCACATATTTATAGTTTTATTGTTTCAAAATCGGATGATAAATAATTAATGAATTCTATATGAAAAAATAATTAATGACACTGCCTCTACCTATTCCCGTACAATGCAGTGTAAATATTCGTATGTAATTTAAACACCAATAGAAAATATTCGCGGTACCTAATCCCAACAGATGGTATTATTATAAAGAGCTATTGCGTGGAAATCGACCTCCTGCAAGCACATTATGAGTAGGAACCATGGAAAACTAGGCAACAGCGATAAGTAAAATTCAGGTAGGATATATAACCATATATATATAACCAACTCAATGAAAACACCTTAACTTGGATAAGACGCTCTTGGCCGTGTAAATAAACGAAAAAGAAGGCCCCTTGGATCTGGGTACACCCCTTCTACCAAGCGAAATTTACGGATAAACCCTTTCAAGTTTGATGAGACACTTTAGTCAACTGTTTATACGAATTAAAATAGTCTCATCAAAAATTTTTACGTCGTTTTTACAGAATTTTACATTGTTAAAATGTCAATTTATATAACAAATTGAAACCATTAGTTGGCTTCTACAGTAACAGTGGAAATGTTCAGTGAAATTAATATAATTAGTGGCAAATAACACGCCCAATATTAATTAGGTGGATAGGCTCTTTCCCGGAGGAAATCGAAACGAATTGACTGTCATAGCTTAATTGTTCTGCCTATGTATAATTGACCTCGTTTGTTATGCACAACACATTCCTTTGATTAACTTGTTCCTTTATTTATGTTGCCCTCTTAGCTGTTTTTGCCATTGATGATACTGTTGACTCCCAGTTGCATAGATTCCATCATCGTACTGATAAATACGACTGCGTCATTTCTATATGTTGGATAACATAGTAGGTACCTACATGTTATATTGTAAATATAAAATGAAACAATTTTTTTTATAAAGTCTTTTTTGCAAGATATCTTCCGATTCGAATTTACGAGTAGGAACATTGGGTAAATTCCAACAATTACTTTTCCTATAAACGCAAATGACCTTCGTTCGAAATTCACAAATATTATTATAATTTTTCTACAACTTGATTATATTTACTGATTACCTAATTACCATCACATAAATTTACGACTAATTTAAAAGAAAAACAAAAATGACATACCTAACCCTGATGCCAAATACCTACTTAGTAGTAAGCGCGTTGGAGTATGTTTCAACGTTAAACCAGTGCTGACGATAAGCTATTGCTAAGTAATAGTAAATTCAAAAATCAAACCATGAATTCACTTATACAAAAATATCATATTGACACCACTTAAGCCGCGGTGAACACACATGCGTATGAATATGTATACACATTAATGTAAGGTAGATAAAAACAAGCGAGTGGTATTTAGCCAACTCAGAGCTACATTCTCGCGAGTGCAGTCGATAAAGACGCTTCTCTGACCCCTGGTCGCAGTATCGCTTCGTATCGCGGCCCCTCGACTCAATAACAATTTGTCGGCATCGACCGTTCGCGGACGATAACGGCGGCGACCGTTTGAAGTATCCAAACATCGGCTAAGTACTCGAAGGAAACTCTTATCTATGCAAAGATGGATAAATGGCCGCAAGTAATACCGCAGGATAATCGACTTATAAATTAAATCGTAAACAATAACACCACAATAACCATAAATTATGCTAAGAATGTACGCATACGATGGAGTTATTTTTAATTGTCTATGCAATTATTTTTACGTTAGAAGTTATTAATATAACCAAAAAAACATTGACACCAATTAACTAGTAATAAAATTAAAAAGTAATATGCCTAATATAAGATGATATCCAACCCAAATTCAAAAGACTTGTTAAACTCTTCGTGATTTATTTACAGTAACAGTTTTACTCTGTTCTAATATAGGTAGGTACTTTAAGTTTAGTACCTGGACATATGAGACCATCATCTAATTTATATATTGGCGTTTAATGTATCGTTCTGCAATTATGAAGACACTCTCGATATCGCATAGTTTGTAGTTATATTCGAAATGCCTGTTTGCAATTTATGATTTACGAATGTGATGTGTCTAGTGATGTGGGCGTAGCGGAAAGTGAAAGCAACATACTCAATACTGCTCTGTCAATACTAAAACTCGTAACATGTTATTGATTCAACATAATCGATTTAGCCTAATATCTTCTAACAGTGTGGTAATCGCAGTAGAAAAATTTTACATACTTTTATACATAGCAAGATGGACCGCTTGATCTCGTCCGCAGGATCTACGACACGACTCCTAATATATAGAGGTATATGCCCAGCAGTAGACTTTTAAGAGCTGATTGGATGAAAAGGCACTATAGCAAACTTATTCTTAATCATCATAAATATTGAATATATCGCGTTACTTATTAATGTTGAAAACCCCAACTATAATATCGATTTCTTAAACGCAATAGTCCAAGTATTATGAAAATTAGTGTGTGATATCAATCTTCGTAACACTTTACACTCGGTTGCGAAAATTTTTATGCGCTCGATATTTCAGCGGTCCGATACTCGCTTACGTAACCCGCGTTGACTGTTCACACATAGTACAAAATGTCAGTTTTCCAGTAAGGTATAGGTACTGGCATAGAATCTGAGCAAATTTGCCGCCGTGTCGCGCGGTCCGTTTGATCTACGGCCAGAATGTAATTAAAGAATTAATGATCTGATAGGCGGAGGCTGTTTTATCGCAATTAAGTGTGCGCTATCGATCGACCCAGTTGCGTACTCTGTGCACTAATTCACAAGTTCCAGGCCTTCAGACACGTCTGCTTGCGTTTGGTTTTAGCGAGTACTAAATTGACTGCCGGGGTCGACTATGCAATTTTAATATATGTACATTTCAGTATTAAGCAAATTGTAAACAATAATTTCTTTCATTGACTTTCGATCGAATTTATGTAATTGAGAATAATCAATACAGAAAATTAGTTAAGCATTCCAAACTATTGAGGTATACGAAGATCTGTGAGCATGTGTCAGTATCGGTGTGTATGTATCAATGTGACAATAGTGTGTTTTATCTGTTCGTGTTACAAGTCAGTCGAAAGAGAGAACTCGTGTATCTTATTATGCCCTAACAGGTTATGGGCCCAGAAGACTATATACAATTGATTTCGTGAGGTTTGGACAGTAAATACAGCGAAAAGTTGTGTTGAACTGTTAAGTGTGAATGAAAAATAATAGACTTTACCATCGCACGCGGTCGCAGTGTTTGACGCGCAGTGCAGCGCACAAACAAAAATGGACTCGCCCAAGTTGTTGACAACATAATATTTCGTTCGTCGATTCTATTATTTGTGTTAGCATAAAAACGTTATTATGGCTGCGTCTATTAAGATTGAACCCCTAAATGCAAATAATTATGATACGTGGAAAATTCACATGAGAGCTATTTTGAAGAAAAATGATTTGTGGGAATTCGTATCAGGTGCATTGCCGCGACCGGCGCGTACCGACCCCAAGCATTCAGAATGGGTGAAAATGGACGGAAAGGCGGAATCAGATATATTGTTAGCCGTCAGTCCTAGTGAGCTCGCAGCGTTAGATGGTTTAGATACCTCAAAAGCGGTATGGAACAAATTGAAATCAATGTATGAATCGAGCGGACCTGCTCGCAAAGCATCATTATTGAAGAGACTTGTACTGACGCGCATGAGCGAAGAGGACGATCTTCGAAAGCATATAACAGATTTCTTTGACGCTGTTAAAAAACTAAAAGAAATCGGTTTGGTGGTGATTGACGAATTATTGGCAATTTTATTGTTGTATAGCCTCCCAGATTCTTTTAGTATGTTTCGTACTGCAATGGAATCGCGAGATGATCTACCTTCTACTGAGATACTCAAGGTAAAGATCCTCGAAGATTATGAAGGGAGAAAGGTCACAGTACATGACCAAGGTGCTATGTTTGTCAAACGCACTAATAAAGCGCATCAGAAGAGTACTACACACAATCACACTTTACACAACAATAAGATACAAATAGAATGTTATCGTTGTGGTCGCCGTGGACACATTGCAAGAGAATGTAAAACGAAAATTGTATACAAACCTAAGCATAGCGCTAAGCAAGCAGAACGCAATAGTTCTGAGAGGCAGGGATACACGACAATGTTTACCACGACCGAAGAGGCTCGTATGGGTGAAGAGAATGGATCTGTTTGGTGTATTGATAGTGGATGCACAGGACATATGTGTAATGATAAGCACATGATAAAAGGATTTACACGACTGGACAATGAACTGAATTTGGCAAACCAAACAAGTACGCAGATAACCGGAATAGGTCAGGTTAGTATTTCGGTTGACACAGGTTGTGAAAAACGCCTGGTAGACATTCAAAAAGTGTTCTACGTGCCAGACTTGCGAACAAGCCTTTTATCAGTGGCGAAAATGACTGATCATGGATTTGAAGTTCATTTTACTAAACAAGATGCTGTCGTTATGGATAAGAACAAAAAGGTTCATATGAGGGCCGACCGTGTAGGTAATTTATACCATGTGAGACTGGATCAGCAGTATTCCAACAATGTACAAATGGTGAAAAAGCCAATTGACATGTGGCATGAGCGCTTGGGTCACATTAATGAGCGTGATCTCAAAGCTATGGCTAAAAACAATTTAGTACATGGTCTGAAGTTTGATGACAGTGAAAAATTGTCGGAATGTGAAACATGTTTAAGTCAAAAAATGACTTGTAAACCATTTTCTAAAAATAATGAAGAACGCACAAACTCTTTATTGGAAATAGTACATACGGATGTGTGTGGCCCGATGAGGCATGAGTCATATGGTAAAAAGAAGTACTTTGTCACATTTATTGATGACAAATCTCGCTGGTGTGAAGTTTATTTCATCACTAACAAAAGTGACGTCTTCAAAGTATTTAAAGAGTACAAAGCATTTGCAGAGAAGTTAACAGGTACGAAAATAAAGAATTTACAGTCAGATAACGGAAGAGAATACATAAATATAGAATTTGATGATTTCTTGAAGAAAGAAGGCATTAAAAGAAGATTAACTGTACCATACACACCTCAACAGAATGGTATAGCGGAAAGAAAAAATAGAACGTTGGTTGAGATGGCTCGATGCATGATGCACCAAGCCGGAAGCCCTCCAGGTTTTTGGGCTGAAGCTATAAATACATCCAACTATATAAGAAACCGATGTCCTACTACTGCGTTGAAAGGTGAAATACCTTATACTGTGTGGAAAGGGAAAAAGCCTACAGTAACCTACATGAATACATTTGGAGCAAAGGTATACTACAAGAATAAGGGGACAAAGAAAGATAAATTCGACGCTAATTCAGAAGTTGGCATCCTTATGGGGTATGACAATCAATCTAAAGCATATAGAATTCATGACCCTAAAACTAAGAGAATAGTTATAGCAAGGGATGTTAATTTTTTGAAAGAAAGTGCATTCGATAATCAATATGAGGAAATTCTTGAGAATGAAAATGAAGTGGATAAAAAGATAAATATAAATCTGAATGAAGAAATTCAAAGGGAAAGGAAAGCAAAGGAGGATAGACCATACATAAAAGCTACAAGAGGTGAATCTAGAACGAGAAAATCTTTGGAAAATATACATGATCTTTCAGAAATGGATACAATGGATAGACTAACAAGAAAAAGACATGCAACTGTACTATGGAAAAATTTAATAGAACCTACCAAAAGAGGAAGAGGAAGACCGAGGCTACTACGTACCGGCCTGACAGGAAGACCCAGAAAGGTATATCAGTACCAGTATCAGGAGAATGATGAGAGAGTGACAGAAAGTGAAACTGACAATGAGGAATCGGAAGAACAAATATCAGCAAACATGATAACGGTTGATCCAATGTCATGGCAAGAAGCCGAAAGAACAAGTGATTCTACAGATTGGAAAAACGCATTAGAAGACGAATATCTAGCACAAATAAAAAATGAGACGTGGGACATAGTGCCACGACCACATGATCGAAAAGTGATTGGCAACAGATTAGTATTTAAAAGTAAAACAACAGGGAAGAAGATTCGCCTAGTTGCTAAAGGTTGCTCACAACGGCCAGGGGAGGATTTCCATGAAATATCATCCCCGGTAGTCAGATCATCATCAGTAAGATTGATAGCAGCACTATCATCAGAGTTGGGCCTAGAGATCCATCACATGGACGTGGTCACTGCCTATTTGAATGGTACACTAGATGAAGAAGTGTACATGGAGATACCTGACGAGTTAAATAATATACTAGATAAAATAATTGATAAAAAGCAGATTGGCTCACGTCGCGAAGTAGTTCAAGATGAAAAAGTTCTCAAAACGGCTAAATCATGGATGGTAAAGATGAATGAATGTGATGATGCAGTATGTTTGTTAAGGAAATCTTTATACGGTTTACGACAGTCAGGTTTGCAGTGGCATAAAAAGTTAGTTAGTACATTACAATTGATTGGTTTTGAGTCTATGCCACAAGATCCTTGTTTATTTATGTCACAAAACAAACATAGTATAATATTAATTGCTATATATGTAGATGATTTAATTTTAGCTACAAATGATTTTGAATGGCTGAAGGATGTTAAAAAAGAATTAATGAGTGCTTTTGATATGAAAGACTTAGGAGAAATTAATACTTGTCTAGGTATTGAGTTTGAAAGAGATGAAGAAAACAGACTATACTTGAGTCAAAAAATGTACGTTGAAAGACTTTTAGAGCGATATGGTATGAGTGATTGTAAGTCTGCAAAAACTCCTATGGATGGTCTGGTAAAACTAGTAAAACCTAAAGAGATTAAAATAGATGTCATGAAGAGACTACCTTATCAGAGTTTAATTGGTGCATTAATGTATTTATCTGTGTCTACAAGGCCAGATATTACTTACGCTGTAAACTATCTCAGTCAATTTAATACTAATTTTGATGTTCAGCATTGGCAGGCGGCTAAGCGTGTGTTAAGATACTTGAAAGGTACATCTAATTATGGTTTAATGTATGAGAGGACTGGTTTACCATTATTTGGTGTGGTTGATGCTGATTGGGGTACTAATGCAATCGACCGTAGGTCCTACTCCGGATATGCATTTATTCTAGCCGGTGCTCCAGTAAGTTGGGAGGCACGTAAGCAGAGAACTGTGGCTCTCTCCAGCACCGAAGCCGAATATATGGCGATTTCTGAAGCCGCTAAAGAAGCAATGTATTTGCAGGATGTGTTGAGAAAAGTGGGAATGGAATGTGAGGTTGTTACATTGTTCAATGATAATCAGGGTGCAATAAAACTTGCTCAAACTAGAAATTATCATTCGAGAACAAAGCATGTAGATGTTAGACACCACTTTATTCGAGATATGTGCGAAAAAGGTGTTATTAATCTGAAATATTTGTGTACGGAGCGGATGCCAGCAGATGTTTTTACGAAAGGTTTAGGCGGAACGAAACATCATGAATGCTTAGGTAATCTGGGAATGGTAGACAAATCAGATTAGCTCACAACTTCGAGGGGAGGTATTGAGGTATACGAAGATCTGTGAGCGTGTGTCAGTATCGGTGTGTATGTATCAATGTGACAATAGTGTGTTTTATCTGTTCGTGTTACAAGTCAGTCGAAAGAGAGAACTCGTGTATCTTATTATGCCCTAACA
>DWMP01000009.1:0-15039 GCA_018245295.1 Agara epimachia | reverse complement strand
CATTTTCTTGCATATGTAAAAGTAATACTACTAAGAGTATACTGCGAGTGCACTTGTTACATTCCACTGTCATGTTAATTCCGCAGCTGCTGTTTACCTAATATATTTACGTTTTATAATAATTATTTGCATTATTTTGTAAGCGTTGGATGTATTTTATATAAATTTTATTGATATTACACTTGTAACGGTCGTGTGTTTAAGGGAAATCGCTCATTGATATACGAAAACGTTTAATATTTTTGCCATTGAAAGGATAACGTTATATTAACTATTCATGTTCTGTGATTGCATGTTCGAAATATTTTATTGTATTTAATTTTTATATTGTAATGTCATTTAATGTACTCATTTTTAAAGTTATATATACAATGATTATAAAGTTTTACATTGCAATAGACACGATCGTGAAAATATATAAGGGAATTGTGTAATGGACGTGATTCAAGTATGTGATTAATATTGCTCAAAAATTGTTAAACAGTATACATATACGATCAAACATCCCTCGGGCAGCTAATATGCATATTTATTTCGTCATATTAAAGAAATTCTAATAACAAATAAAAAAATTAACGATAAATACTATGGAATATTTTTTTACAATCTTATTCTAAACAAAAAAATTTGCAATAAGTAATATGAAGCAATAAATATCTTATGTCAGTGTAATTGGTTCGCGTGTTAATCTGACAATAAATTTAAATACTAAGTGTTTGCAAAACTTTGTAAAAATATTTCAGAATGTGTCAACACGATGCTAAATTGAATGTAATCTTGTATTTACGTATTTTATTCAATCACATTGCAGCTGAAACTCGTTTCATCGTTTGTTCTCATAGATCGTCGCAACACTGAAGTCAGAGGTGTGCTATTGGCACATTACGAGTGGAGTTATTACATTAGCGATTGTGATATATATATATATATATATATATTATGCATATGTATTGAGGAATAATAAAACTTGTCTAATGTAACATCGCATTTTTCTTTTATTTATACCGACGAAAAAAGACGATATCAAGGCGGAGCGTATATTTTCCTTTTTTATATATATGACCGCGCATTTTTTTTACAGAGTAATCCGATTCTGATACTTCTTTTTTCTTGGATATTGGTGTATTTCGAAGTTTGTCCCATAAAATTTAAAAAAAAGTTCTTGTCCTTACATGGGAAAATGGGGTCATTTTTGCTTTCGAGTTTCTTGGGCGCCTCAATTTTTTTAAAAGTTTCATATCACTGTGCCCTTAAGTTATATTTTGTTATTTGGCAAGTGGTTTGTCTTTGACGGTAATTTGTTCCGCACTACGGTATATGACAATATTGATCCAGCTGTGTGACCACAGCTCGTGGCTGCGGCGAGCAAACAGACGTAAGCGATACTCGCAATTCATTTACAGCGTGATGTTTACAATACTCGGTAGTAGCGAATCTCGTACAATAGTGGCAGATCTTGTGCGTAACTTACTCGAGTGATTTATACGTCAGTTGCATCATGAAGCCGTCTACAGCTATTTTCCTTTTATTCATCTTGCAGGTGGGTAAATTTGACATTGGTTCTTTAGTTAGTAAATGGCTTGGTGCCTTCCCAGTTTGTATTGTATTTGTTATTAGATTGTGGAATTAGATTGTTAATTTTATTGCAATATTGCAAATGCTAATAATATATTGTAGGGTCATGTTTTCTGTTATTCGCATATATTAAAATATGTTCATTTATCTTGGGAATTAGCTATATTGAATAAAGTAAAATCAAGTGTATACAGTTGCACGATATTTAAATAATGACTGTGAGTGCTAATTCTACAAGAACCACGTAGGCCGGACAGTATTTAATTGTCCTGTAGATCAAGCTGTAGGCATTATGGGAACATAGCTTTATATACGTCTCGCAGCCAACTGATTGAAATAGCTAATTCGGCGGCAACATTCATATATAAATCCTCTGTCACGATGTTTGTTTGCAACGAACTCCTAAACTAGTCAACTGAACGTTATGACGTTTGTTCTCAACTGTTTTATTTTACAAGTACTATAGCCATAGCTAAAATATGCATTTTCTCTATATTTTGGTCAAAATATACAATTATAGTTGAAAATAAAATTACCTTATATGAAAATATAGCAATCCGGCTACCTGGTCACTTCTCCTTAAAATGATGACGAGAAATGAGTCTATCTAATACATTTAAACATCAATGGCGGTTTAAACCAAAAAAACGCTTGTTTTATAATTACAGGCTAATGCATCTTACTTCGACGAGTTCACACGGGCAATGTCATCGGTAGAAACTGCTTTTGGCAAACTTTTAAACGATGTGGTTGCTGATGTTAAGACAACATTACATTGTACCATATTATCTGTGCGAAAAGTATTAGCAATTAGTGGTGCAGTTAAAGAACCTCCAGTTGATGATTGTTATGGTAACAGTGACTCAGAAAATGACAACGGCTATAAATTGCCTTTAGGTGGGCTTAAAGCCGCTTCAAGCAGTGGTTCAGCGAAAGATATGAGTGAACAAATAAGTGCTTCAATCTCTAGAGTTAACAAAACATTGATTAACATTTTAGATAACGTTAACCACGATAGAATTAATCATATTAAAACAGTGCTGCAAAATGAAACGAGCCGATTGACTGAAATCAGTCTACTGTTGAGGCAAGAGTTGAACAAAATATCACAACGGGTGAAAAATGACTTTCAACATAATATCGATTCTGATAAATCATCCTTAGAATCTATATGGAATGACTTGAAAATATTACATGATGTTGAGAAAAATGATAAAAATGTAACTGAAGTGAATGAAATAAGCCAGGTCCTTAATAAAGCCTTAGACGTACTACATTTAAATAAGACTAAGGAGGTCCACTCGGATGATGATAAAATGAAGGTAATAATACAGGAATTGGAACACGAAACTCGTAACAACAACAATACATTTAAGAGTATAGATCGTGAACTATCCAAATGGAAGGAAGAAGGAACTCGATTACAAAATTATTCGAGTCACGATTGGATATCTAAAGAGACTCCTACAAGTTTGAAGGATGTAACTACAAAAATATTTAGTGATAAAGATAGGAAACAAAAAGAAATGGATGATCTAACCAACAGATCAGAAAATAAAATTCATAATGAAAATCTATATAACGAAGAAACACAAGGTGGACCGAAAAACACTGAGCCGGAAAATTGTACAGATTCGGATTTCTTTGGCGTCTTATCGGAGGAAGAGCAAAACAACGCAATAGATGAAGCCGAGGATATTATTAATGACAACGTTCGTTTAGAAAACATACTGGATAATATTTTCAGCAATGGAGAACGGGATGGTGCGGATGTTTTTAATAGTCCTGAATCATTCAACTTTAGTAACTTTAAATAGTATGTGTCGTTTTATTTATTTATTTAAACTTTATTGTAGCACCTAATGCTGGGTACAATGGGCGGACTTAATGCCTGGAGGCATTCTCTACCAGTCGACCAGTGATGGTGAGAAATTGGTGGTAGAAATTTTGTTGTATATAAATAAGAAAAAACCATGTATGTTGTATATAAAAAAGAAAAAACTACAAAATAGTCTCCGCACTCAATAAGCAATCACAAATAGACGTACCTTCGGTCGGTCGGTCAATAATGCGCTTCTACAGTAGTTGATATAGATACTTGGCACATAAGTAAATTCGAAGGCGTGGTATGTTTTATCTAAATGTGACATTAATAATAATGTTAACACATTTTCTCATTAACCATTAATTTTTTAAATGAAACGATTGTTGTTCTATGTAATAACGATTTTATTAACAATATAAATAAGTTACTTACAAATTTATTCCCTACAATTGAGCTGCGCTAGTCTACTGGGAGCAGTCCAATGTGCTTGTATTTATATTATGTAGATAGATAATTGTAAGTATTTTCTTTAACAGGACCCTAATCTATGCACCAATACAATAGGTATCTAGTTTGTACGTCTCCGTACTCCTTAATATAATAAATTATTTTACTCTACTATATTCGTAGCACTAGTTGATGCAAAATTTTGTAGCAGACTGCTTCTTCTAGATTTTTTTAAGGTTAACAAAAATTGAAATGCATTAGGGCAATGATTCATTAAGAATAGATCAGGATAGGATACAGCGGAAAAATAATGATTTATAAAATTTTGCATCAACTAAGTATGTAGTTGTAGAAACTATGTATTAACACGAAAAGCATTTATTTTTTCTATTTATATATATACGTTCTTTACTTTTGTACACGAGTGTATTTTATAATTTCTATTGAAAACATTTACTAAATTTATACTCCGTCAATTCCTGATCTTATCATGGTTTTTATAAATTAATTACGTTGACATTCAATTTAATAGTATTTACACTGGTTGACGATAAATTTACAGAAAATTATTTTCTTACATCAGTTTAATAACTAGGTATTCATCAAAATATTTGATGCATTAAAATGTTATAGTAAATAATCGTTATATATAAAAGAAGTGATCACGATCACCCTTTTACTATACGATGTTTCTAATTTTATGGAAATCCGTTAATTAGGGAATTTCCGGGACATTCGTTCACAAAATTGAGCAATCATCACTTAAACTTTAATTGTCATAATATTGTACTAACTATCATAAGGAGAATTCATTAAATTGTCCATATAAAATTGTGTTCACTCATGGATAAACTAAAGTTTATTTTGCAAAACGTGATAGTAGTTTTGTTTTAGAGGAACATAAACAATCATCGGTATTCTTCTTCTTACATATAATAAAATCGATACGTATTCACTGTACATGTTCTATTCTACGACAATAAATAATTAATTTCATAGAAGTACGAAGAAACGCCGTAGTAAGGTAAGCAGATAAAGATACAATGAGTGTATTAATTATGTACGAACACTATATAAAGTTGATTTTTATTCGATGTC
Source organism: Agara epimachia (assembly GCA_018245295.1). Taxonomy (NCBI): domain Eukaryota; kingdom Metazoa; phylum Arthropoda; class Insecta; order Lepidoptera; family Hesperiidae; genus Agara; species Agara epimachia. The sequence continues at coordinate 10,094 of DWMP01000009.1, read as the reverse complement.
TAGTACTAAAGTTTTAATGGAAAATCTTTTGTTAATATGTCTTGAACAAAGCTACCTCTTACGATTACGTAGAGATTTCATGAATATAAGAAATTTGGACACCATAGTCGTCACGAAACAAGAGACCCGTTATGATGGTTCTCGCTGAGCATCGTACACTAACTTTGTAAAAACAATCCAGACCAAAAAGTAGGATGGATTTAGACATATAATTATACGATTTAGACATAATTATTGGTAATCAACACCAATCAGTATATTTTATACAGGTCATTAAATATTTTACTTTAGTTAAAAAGTTAAAATCCCTTCAAGTCACGATTTATGTTGCATCGAAAAGATCAGTAGGCGTTGTTACAGTGTTATATTAGACGGCATTTGAAGGTGAATATATAACTTTGTAAAGATTAAACATTTAAACCCGATTAAATTCAAGTTAAAACATAATTTATACGATAAATAATTCTTATAATTTTGGATAGATTTGTCCTAAGAGTCGGATTATTTCGCTACCGATTGCTTCACATCTCTAATCACGGTGCCATCATCAAAGCGGGCCTTTTATTTTGTAATGACTCTAGAGAATCAATCGAGTATATTATGTATGTATATTAGTTAAAGAGCTACAGACATTATTTTGTTCTAGAATTGTCTATGACTATTCGTAATTGCTATTGCTTTACATAGCAATTTTGAACAAAGGCAGGATTTTTTCGATAGTGTTCTTTGTATTTTTGCCTTATACTATAATTACCTAGGTTACATTCTAAGGATATAAAAACTGTTATTTTTATCCAACATATACATATATATGACTGTTTTATTTGCAATATTATCGAAATCTTAACAACTTGAACAGAAAGTTCCAACAAGGGTTTCCTTATATTCTTTTAGTTCTAACAACGTTTAACCAAATTCAGCGCCAAGATATAGTTTAGTGTAAGGCGTTAACCCACATCTATGTCCAAAATAAAATTAATTAAGTAGTATCTTTTAACAATTGTATATTAAACTCGATATCATATTTTTGAACAATGAATTACTAAAATCTAATGCTATTAAATACTATGTATATAAAGAGAAGAGGAGCGGAGAAGACGTACATTTTGGAAGGTTTTAGAGGAAGGATACGAAGATGAATGAGGTAAAAAGATGGATTTTTATATTAGTAGGGTATTCAAACATTTTGTTCAGCTTAAATCGTGTCGTGGAATAGAACACGTGCCGGCAGGACGGCTGTGCATTGGTTCAAGTGTGTCAGTTGCAGTGTCACTGTCAAATATCAATTGTTTTCCGAAGTGCATTCAATGCCAAACATTTGGTTTGATAGTTAAAACCCTTTACCTCTGGGAATACGTTGGTAACAGATCAGTACGCCAGTAGTAAATGCTATCAGATAATGAAAAGTTTTATAACTAATCTTCTCGTTCCTAGTAGTAGTACATAAAGTTTTTTATGGACAATTAGGTATCAACAGTTTACTGATAACAATTACAGTTCAACGTCATTACAACTAAAAATCTCTAAACAGCTTTTACTCAATAACAATTTAAGGTCATAAGTTTGGCATTTTTAAGACACACTAAAAATATTTGATCAATATCACTGTAACATACACATGGCAGCTGATTGTGAACCGCGACTGTAATTTGCTTGTAATTATTTATGCCTGTATTGTGCGATTGGAAATCACTCAATTATATACTGTAATAAAAGGAGTAGGCATGAAAATTTATTTAGACTATACCTCGGTAGAGAATGAGATATTACTGCGGTAGGAAATGAGTATAACCTACCTATTCGAATATGTGGCTTTAAACAAAATCTATAGCTACAATAGGCACAATTGCTTCTTTAATCATGGTATTATTAGTAGATCGATAATGCCATCAAACACACCTGTCCAAGTTTAAGAAATCCAAGATACGAATAAAACAAATAGGTATTTAAAATCCAATGAATCCTCCAGATAAATATACAAATATATCTAATATGAACATTCATAGGTATTGGTATCTATTGCAGTCAGGACAAACTCCTACGGTAATTTTGGATTCGTTCCTCTCTCAGCTTCCTTTTACAAACAAATTACAGCGTGTTGTCATCGCCGCTGTTGAGCTCGCGCCATTACGATGGCGGAGGACAGCGCACCAGCGATGAGGTGGCAATCTGGTTGAACTGCTTGTCTATGGGCATCCGGTCGTCGTACAACGTTGGCGCTTGCAGAATGATGCCAGCGGTGCCCACCAGCACAGCCAGAGTAAATATCCATAGAAATAGCCGGTCGAGCACCATCGCCACGTACTTCCAATCTTCTTTCACCTGTAATAGTTTTAAACAGTAGGTTGTTCTATAGTTTTTATTGCAATTGAAATGTTTAATCCGTTTAATAAAATGTGATTGTACAGTAAGCGCACATAAAACAGACGAAGTATCATGGATATTAAATAGTCACAAAGTGTTTTCACGGAGATACCTCCCTAAAGGATTCTGACTGGTTCAGTTTTTTGATCAAACCAAGTTACCAAAAAATTATAACTAGTTTACCTTAGTGGAATCCTCGAGTACCCTCGTATGTTCCGCGATGAACCGCACGCAGAAACAAGTGCGATGCACTTCGGGCGGGCACGCGGAATGGCTAAAGCCCGGCGGCGGCTCTGGCACGGGGCTCAGCGCTTCCTCTTCAGCGCCCACCCCCAGGGCGCCGCCTTCGCTCGACCCGTGCACCACGCAGCTACCGCCGAACCGATTACTATCGCCCAAGCTTTAACAACACACTATTTAAGAAAAGAATGAAGAAGAAAAAAATTCTATATTGTTTTCACTTTTGTCACTTTTATTTATTCCACTTGTCCCCTATTTTATGTTCCATCTAGAGTGACTTGCAGAAAATGTAAGTAGTTGTAAAACGATGCTGCTTGTGGTAGAAATCGGAGAAGGTACCTACGTAGACTGAATTTAATTAGAAATATTAGAATATTTAATACCGCCGTATCACCTATTTCGGTCGCTGGTAATTTAACAACGCTAAATACTTACCTACAGATTCTTAGATCAGACCTTTATGTTAAAAAAAATCTATTTTAACAATAAAGTACCTACTGCTTGAAAAATATAATTGTTAACTTAATTATTGAAGTATTCATAAAGTTAATGAATTGATGAGTTTTAATACAAATTAATGATACATATTAGTGATTACTATTGTTACCAATCTAATGTAATGTCGAATTTGAATCTCCAATTAGTTAAAGTAATTTATTTCAAATGCAGTATTTCCGAAAATAAATAGCAAATAACACATTTGAGACATACATAAAGTAGGTACATAGTAATAATATACAAGCTCTGCCGTCGTAACAAATTCCATCAGTCAACGTCAATTACAAAAGGTTACAGCTTAACAAGATTGCGTTCAGCACCGCAGTACAATTCCGCGGAGAAAAGCAATAACGAGTTATATTTTAACCACAGTGTAACGAAATATATCGCGTATAACAATATACTTTCGTACTCAGATAATACTTTGTTTTATTTTAAAGAGATAAAGAGAAAATGTCTTTGTCTTTGTTTAAAATTGTAGGTCGTACGATTTCACAGCCTACATTGTAATATGTATCTAATAATAATTAGTGCGCGAATATGGTCTAAAAATGATTAAATTAAGAATTGGTCGGAAATTGCACTGAATGAAGAATAGGCAATTAGAGAAGAACGAATTCACGAAGTTACATAAGGAAATCCGTTTTCGTCGACAGATTTTGAATAGTTTTCAGTCTATGAACTATGTTTAATTAATAACAAAATACAATGGAATATAATGAAAACACAAATATGTTTCATACAACACCCAAAACTTTTACTTTACTTAAATTAATGTCGCTATGGTAAGAATTCTTTTTCTAAGCTACTTTATGGACTCTGTTATCCATTTAAATGTGCGAATATAACTAGATGTAAGGCAGTTGAGGTATGTAAGGGTTTGTAACACAAAGTTCATTGGTAATCACTGAGTGTTCTGTCTTCATATAATAAATGTGGATTCATGATAGTACTTAGATATATCGAATGAGCAGTTACACATAGCACTGAAAGCGTTGCTGTACAAATTGAACTCACCCGGACTGTACGTAAGTAGTGTGTGTCAGGTCCTCCTTGCTGGGCGTGCGAGTGAGAGGCCTGGGCGGGGCGGCGGGCGGCGGCCAGGCGCCTGGCGCGCAGCAGTCGTCATCAGCGTTCGCGAGCCTGTACGGGTACAGCGGCCTCGCCGCGCCCCCGCACCGCACCAACACGCCGCAGGCCGTATAGCGAGATCTGGATTTTAACAGCCTCATACAATCTAGGCCATAACTTTCCAAATACAATATAAATTAATGTAGTTCATTCATACACTATCGCGTTCTTACGGGACCATAGTTATACGAACGAACATTAATAATATTTATTCATTAAATCAAATGGTGAAAATATCTTATGTCTGTGTGTATGTGTACATAATGTACCCTCATTTAGGTAGCCCGGCTGGCTGTAAACCGAACCAGACGTAATAATCTGATACGCTGTGACCCATTGTGTCTAACGTGAAATATAATATAGCTGCATTACCCACATGTATAATGTGTATGCAAACAGATATTTACTACGAGAGCAAACTTTAATTACTGAATGCATTGGTTTTCCATACGGGATTGCGGTCGAGCGTGAATAAATGTTTAACTGCCGCTACATTCACGCAATTTCAATTCAATAGATCATGAATGAATTATATTATATTTTCCCTCCGCATCCATAAGCCTAGCTGAACTCTTCCAGTCTTTATTAATTACGGGATTGAAGAGTAAAGGTCGCGGATGAAGAGCTTCTTCGTGGCTATATTGGTTTTGGCAGACTGAGCCGTTCGCCCTTCCATTTACGTAACGATCCAAAACCGCAACGAGATGCGGCGTCTATCTTATATATCGCTTGTCTTCATAATGGCCGTCCATTTACTGAGCGAATTATAATACCCCGAAACCATCTTTATGTTTTCGTACATTTACAGTGAACATAAAACTGTCGGCATTGATAACCATTTTGGGATGTAAGTTTCCCTAAAGGTAGCCGAGTACGATATTGGAATTACTTACTTACGCATTTTATGTGAGAAATATATTTTACTGTAGTGTGTTCAAAGAGTAGGTAAGGTAGGTCTAATGGAATGATTCTGCGGTATATCTTAACACGAAGATGCACCTTTTTTATTTGTAAATAACAGTCTAAAATGATATAAAACGTATTATACGAGTTGTAGGTACCTATGACGAAGCAAGTGAAATACACTGTCGCAAGCAAATAAAAACAGTTAATAACGGTATTATTTCATGAACTCTCATTTATTTATTATTCATTTAGCAATTTTTTTCTTGCAAGCAATATCTACTTTGCAAGTTTTAACTTTAAAATTATTAACGAGCAATTAAGATTGAAGTTGGAAGGATTATTGCGGTGATGATAAATAAGCGCGCAACTTCACCGTCGACGAGCAGTTCGACCAACTTATAATTAATTTACACTTGTTACCGTTTCACCGTTACCGATTTACAATTACGTAGAACGTAATTGGCGGTAAAAGTACAACGTACAAATTTATTGCGTTTGTATTTTAATCGGTGCTTTCTGCCTACCCAGTCACGGCCCTGGCATGACGCTATGTTGTTGTTTTTGTTGTATTTTAATCGGATAAAGCGATTTACACGTATAGAAATGGGTCTATAAAGTAAAGATATAGGTTTAAAATCTTACCTTGTAGTGTCAAACTTATATTGTGGACGTTTCATGAAGAGTAACCGCGGCAGTATGTGAATGAAAACTCTTTTAACCCACGGTGCCATTCTGTGTGTTTGTGGCGATCGGAAATGGACATTGAGTACCACAACAGTTACACATATACTGTAACAAATCAATAAACCATTACGTTTACAACACATGTAAGTATACAGTAAAACAAAGTCCACACGCTGGTTTAAATCTAAAGTTTGACATCGTTAGAATGGGCGTAAGCCTATTACTCGTACAAAGCGCATTTCAAAATCAATATGCTAATATAAAGAACATACGTACAAAATATAGTATGTAAGTTTGATTGACGTGTTTTTCATCATTTAATAATAATATAATGTATCTATCTAAATCCCCATGTATCTACACAAGGCTCTCCTGAAATATTAGTTAACTTATAGTCGTGGTAACGACAAACGAAGGCTACTGTAAATTCTATAACTTGACTTGAACATTGCGGCAAGTTGGACCGCCGTTTCTCTTAATTATTCTGCTTAGTTTCAAACCGGAAATGAACAATGCTAGTTGTGTTATTTAACAGAAATATATGCAGTGCAGCGCTGGGATTTCCGCTGACAAACTTGAATAGGGGTTCTACCGCCTACGTTCGGGCCATATTTCCACTTGTTAGGATCTGCCCAATGCGTGTAAAGAAACAGCTAAACTGCACTGAATAGGAACAAAAAAAATGCCTTGTTCATTACATGGAAACACCTATGAATTGCTTAATACTTTGCTTGAACCATTTGTAATGGATAGATCGATTCCTTACGACACATGAGAGGTTATACTTGTAGACATTAAGTACGTAAATTTCTAAGAGCTTTTAAATCAAATTAAAGGATGTCTCGTATTTAAAAATACTTAGTGTTCGTTCTTACCTTGCCTTATTGTCCTGAAATAATAGCGAATCGTAAAAGCCCCCTTGTTCGAAACGTAAAAAGCCCACAGTTATCGTCGCAAAATGGTATGCGCTCACGGTGTACTATTTGAGAGTTTCGTTTTAGTTTATTATGGAAAACAACCGAATGGACGATTTTTAACACAATGTTTTTAATAAGAAATATGCTTGTTACCTAACCATACATTTTTTTATTTCTGGATAAAATTATTTGTCAAATAAGTAGAGTCTTACTTAATATCATAAGCAAATCATTATCTATTTTGAGTCAGTACCTATTTGATCGTGAGACTGAGACATAATAAGTAACTAAAACATACCTATATTCAAATAAACATTTATTCTAGTTAAGAAGTGTTAAAAACAGTTGCACAATTTTATTTAATAAAGTATTATACATACAACATATTTCATGTTACGTGATTGGGAAAGTGAGAAATGACATAAATATATTGCTGTTCTCCACTCATATCACAACTATATATTATAAATCAGATTTATCCGCCAACACGCGCAGTATCAGCGGTATCTCTAAATGTGTACAATTAATCAAGATTTATCGGGTTAATCCCGAGGCGCTGGTTGGTGCGGGCGAAAATCGCGAGAGGAAAGAGCACGCGCGGCCCTGACTCCCGAACAAGCAGTTTTGTTATTTATCCACAGAGTTACAGCCCGTCCCGTGACTCTACATAAACTTGTTTCGCTTCCAACAAGTTAATCAAAACTGTGGGATACTCCCTTATTTCAAATAAACTTGATTAAGGCGAGGAAAATAAATATGTTTAAATACTTAGGTGTCCCATGTCTGTTGAAATGAATATCAAAATCGAATCTTTTATATGTAAATAGATCCAGTTAATCCAACTAATACATATGGATTTTATTTTATCACTTAGAACAATATAAAATATAATACTTTACAAATTACGTTGCCAAATATAAAGGAAAGTCCTTCGTAGCTAGCTGACAATGGAGAAGGGTAATGCCCCTTGAAATTTAATCATCTTCCAAGTTTCCAACTAATGTAATTATGCATGTTGGTCGAAAAAACGGGATTGTAATATATATGCAAATTGTAGCTCGATAGCGGTTTTGAGCATGGTACCTACCTACACGTTTGTATTGGAAACATAAACATGCGTATATCTACGTACTTGTTCGTAATAACAACATAAGACATATCAAATATTTTTCAGTTCTTAAAATTAGCAAATCGCTACGTAATTTCTAACAATTCGTTCAATCGTAAATGTGTAAACAGTTGTTGAAGAACAATTGAAACGCTGTTTGTGTTATTACGAGCGTCATGAATTGATACGAGTACGCTTACGTACAACATAGCCCAATAATGGCACGAAAACATGTTCAGGCAATATCAGAAAAGTGCGCTTTTACTGTAAGTAAGTAAAGTATTGTTTGTAACAATCTTGAGCCCATTCGTATTTATAAACTGTATACCTACATTTTGGATATAGCATTCATATTACAAAGTACAATTCTAAAAATTACAAATGGATTTGCAGTAATATTATCTTTTCTTAACTGGTATTGAAAAAGGTTGAAATACCTTATCGACACGAGTATCATGGCGAATATGAGGTATTTTCCAAGCAGAGGTACGACCAGCGACGTGGGCGGTATAATTTCCACGACCAGCAAGAAGAACACGTGGAGGCTGATAAGAATCGATATTGAAAGCGTTACCTGCAGCAAAATGGAGGACGTAAACATTTGCTTCCGTATTTGACACATTTTCTACCATGTATCTATTCGACGTTGATATAATGATTTTGTTTTATCTCTTTCTTTTGTGTTACATTAAATACACATAGTATTAATTGACACTACAACATACTATAGAAACGAATAAAATTTCAATCATAATGTGAAAGAAAGCTAGAATATACGTAGATCTCGAAAATAAATCGGAAGATCAAAAGACTTTATTACAATAAAAATAAATATAACACGATTGAGATAAGAGTAAATGCTCCATGAAAATAAATAGTAAAAATCCTTTCTGAAATCAGATTGAACCTGTTTTAATTTCTCTTATTTTCTACATTCTGGATATGATGTACATATATGTAGTTAATCTATTATTACAAGAAACTTCAGAGTAAGATGATTAAATTAATTGTAATTGTTGGGTAAATTTTTATATTACCACGTCTTGACTTTACACAGATTAATCAATTCACTTAGGAAATATTTGTTTTGATTACATAAGTTATTTAGTTAGCTGCAAATACCGTGATAAAAACAAAACACTGAAAGACGTAGAATCTCTAAAATATTTATATTTTGTGAAATATGTTAATTGCGAGTAGGTGTGCGTTGTTAAAGAAAAATATAAAACGTAAAACGTAACATCACGCCTGTAAAATATACTAATACATTAACTTGATTACGTAGCTTACACGTTTTATATATGAATAGTAAGTACAATACATACCTTTTCCCCGCTGTCTGAGGGCAAATAGAATGTAAGTACTGTAAGAAAAGAGATCCCCATGCACGGAATGATGATATTCACTGTATAGAATAACGTTTTCCTCCGCATTGTGATATTGAAAGTGATATCCAGGTAGGGCTCGTCGCAACACGTGTAGAATTTTTCGTTCCTATAAAGAGATAATTTAATGATAACTATAGCACATGAATACAGGCCACGGTACAAATAGAAACGGATACACCTAAATTATAAAGAGGTAAAATCTGTTTATTTGTATGAAATAAATTTGAAATTATCAAATCTATTATAAATATTCTTTTACTAATAAAAAGATCTCTGACTAAAATAGGCTATTTTTTCCCGCGCACTGAACCGGGCTGATTACAGCTAGGGAGACAAATCTGACATTAGGGAGTCGAAAACGTCGCGTAACTAAGTTATATTAATGTTGATAAAATATACAATTATCCTATTTCGTGCTCAAAGTGGAGAAAATTCAAAAGCATTAGAGATGCGATTATGGCGGTTCTATTTAAACATTGTGTCCCGTAAGTGGATGCTCGGTACGTATCACGCGAAAGCTACTTAAGTAGACGGATTATGTGGGACTGACGCCATCAACCCGATTAGGCTCCCATACATTACCGTTTCGTACTGCATATCAAAGGTAAAAAATTAGACTTTCGAAATAAAAGGTACCAAACCACCGTTATTAAAGTAATTTCTATAAAACACAAAAGTTTTCTACGATATGATCTATTTATTTTTTCTAATCCATTCGCTTCTATAACTCCAACTTAAAGTGTATAAGCATTAATTATTTCGTATCAATCAACGCATAAGCTGCTCTCTTGTAAGCTCAACTAATTCACACGTCGCTCTAATTCATGTGCGCTAAATACAGTACGTATTGCAATTAAT
>DWMP01000008.1:0-15103 GCA_018245295.1 Agara epimachia | reverse complement strand
TGCTATTGGTCCGTTCAATACGCGCTCTTTGTACGGCCTCTTCAACTTTTAAGCGCTAGCAGCGCTGGATACGCTATTATTCTAATTTTACTATACTGTTCACATACTTCAATAAGGTTTATAAAAATATTTATATAGGAATGAATAAATATGTTCATAACATTTGCAGTCAACAACTGTATGCTTATGGACTTTATGATATAGTCAAGCAGTTAATTTTGATTGCCATTTATTCTAAATTAAATGTAAAATCAGAAAAATTTACGTAATCATTTCTCTAAAACAATATGTTTATTGACTTCATAGTTACACCTTTTTCCTTAAATGTTCCATAAAAGTAAACAAATGATAGAAAAGCTAAGAAAAATAAAATACGCGTTTAAGCGCTTGAAGCGCATGATCTATTTTCATCCAAATTCCTCCCTTCAGTTCGACTATTTCTGTCAGTCATTCACTCTATTTCATTCAAATTACGACGTCCAGTTCGGTTCAGTCAGTGTGATTTCAACCGCCGTCTAATATGTTCGTTAAACTGTAAACATTTGGCAATAATACGTTAAATCATCAAAAAGCATTGCGTTATAAGACTATAGAAGTTATTTGCGTGTAATTTTACCTGAAAAGCAAGATAAATTGTTTATTTCCGCGAGTGTCAAGGTTTTGGCGGGCTTCTATTTATAAATTATAAACTCATTTTAGTAATGGCGTGATTTTCTTGTGTCTTTTTATCTGTGGCGTTCGTATTTGCATTGGGTAAGTGGATTTTTATTAAATATTATACAATTAGCAAATGAAAATTGATAATTCTAGTATACTTGTATTGTACCAAAGTGATATTATTTCTATAGCCGAGATTTACAACTTTTGAGTTGTGTACAATACACTAACAGCACTCTCTATCAGTGATTGTATAGGTATCTATTACATTATAACAATATTATTGTTACCAAGGGTATGAGTTTAAACCAATGCTGACGACTTTATTGTAGGTACAGTTTTTAAAGGAATATTACTGACTGACGGGATTTTGCTGTCTGCAATACTGAAGTGTATGGAGTAAGAGAGTGAGAATGTAGAACAAGGTACTCTCTGCCTACCTCTAGTGACCTGGCGTGATGGTATTATAATGAAGGTAATTAAAAAAATTAAGACACGCTTGTACGATTTATAACCCGTTGAGAATTATGGCTATTGTTATGCTTTCGTACTAATGATCCTAATACTTCGTATCACTTAGACCCATGATGAACACACAAAAAAGAAATTCAAATTGTTTTATTCATTATAAGGTACATACACGCTCATTGAAGGCCATGTTTTAGCCATCGTTCTTTGTCGACCACGTTGCTCAACCGATAGTTAAAATTGTAAACTAACATTTTAGCATTAGCGGCCAGTACCTATAGCGTGTTCTACGTGTTGCATTGACAATGATTCTGTAAGGATGGATAACTGTCAAGTACAGTGAGAGGGCAAATTGAAAACCATAGACAATCGTATAATTTTTTCATTGGTGTACACTCGCATCCGGCCAACATCTAGATTGATGCCTATTCACTGTACATTTTAAACGTTTAGGTTAGTTATTGTATTAGTATACATTATAAGTTTAATGTTCAAAATTTTGGGCTACTTAAGCATATAAACGCACACCGGAAGCAACACGTAACAATGACTCGTCATTTTTCGTAACGATAACGTTGTGGATGCCAGCCTTTCAGCCGGCTGGATGCTCAGCACATCGATGACTCGGCATTTCGTACATTAAGTAGCTTTTAAGCCCTTGTCTGATGAATTACATTTATTAGTAATTCAATGTTCATAAAATATTGTTGAAGCTGCAATGAGTGGACATGCAATCGTAATAAATATTCACGTACATTGCCAAAAATGTAACGAGCATAATATAGCTTCTTTGTACTCCTCTCGGAAGGATTGAATTAAGGGACTGTATAATGGTCCTCTACAAATAAAGCTGATAAAATTTCAAAATTCAATAATCATCTTCTCTAGCTACTAGAAGAGGCCATAACTCATATAATGATGAGATGTGATATATTTAATACTGCTAAAACAGAAAGTGGTCAGGTCAAGCTACCGCTCGCCGCGCCCGTCCATTAAGGCAGATTCGTTTTGCAAATTGGGGAACGTGTATATTGATTTTTAAATTAAGTGCTTTTAGGCTCAGCTTTTGTGAAAGGAAAATTGGTTCACGCACTCGTTAAAATTATATTAATAATACCATCACGCCAGGTCCCTGACAGAGTCGGCAGAGGGCACCGAGTGTGAAATATTTCATTTCTAACCTTACAGATCGGACCGCAAAAATGTGCTGTAATAATAAGAGAGTTTGGTAAACTACATAGGCAACTTGGAAATAAAATCTTAGGCAGATAAATAATTTAAAGTTTTTTTTAGTTCCACAATAGACAATTTTGATTTAAAAAAAGAACGACTTGTAACTAACTTCGTAACAAAGATTGGTTGTGCTGCGTTTTAAATTCAAATTTCATATCCCAGCGAAACTGTTAGGCAAAACGGCGCGCACGCGAACGTTTTAATATAACAATTTAACACATTGTTCATGTTAATTTCAACATTTTTCCTCTCCGCGCGGCGAATAGTTGAAACTCTTTGAAATTACCGTTTTCAAAGTGAGCACGCGTAGCGCGCCCGCGACGCGTCCGCCCGCGCCGAGGGCCGCGTTAGGCGCGGGTCGTACGGCTGACGGGCGAAGAGATAATATATTAATGTTAACTGTAATGAAATATGCGTTTGGAATTCGCTGTCTTAGTCTCAGTGTAAATCAGGAAATATGCTGACTACACGGCACTCATCAAATCAATACGGCACTGTTGTCACATAACCTATAATAATAATAACGATATTTCCCCACATAGAAACGGATAACCGGATAGCTAATACATATACAAATAGGTACGTACATTTTACAAATACGTAAGACTAAAATAGATACTTCTATTTCTTACGATTTCAGATATGCTATTGGGTATGTTAGCCAGTTCTATTATGATGTGATAAAACTAGTATTCCCGTATTGCAAACGTCGAGACTACGTGCGATGTATCGGAACATTGAATCGTTTTCCTGTCAAATAACATTCAAGAGCTGACGCAATTAACCACTGACCTGTTGTAGTGGTTGGCGGACGTGAGCTGCTATATCGGTGATGGCTACGAGTCCCATTCAGAACAAATTTGTTTGTTTCGTGTTTGGTTTTAATATAACCGTGTTTGGAGTATTAATAAAATATAAACGTGTTTGGGCATAATATCCACATATACTAATTGTATATATGCATGCATGTTTATCAGCTGTCCGCTTACCACAACACAGGCATTTAATTGCCTAATTTAGAACCAGATAGCAGTGTGTGGAATGGTCCCAATTGTTATTATTATTATTATTCTGACTGCCGAGTAGCCTTTCGCACGTACAGATTAATATTGTTTGTATATTATATTATAATATGTACGAGTTTATACATTTTAATCAGCTTGATGGATTGTGACGTCACACCGTGTACCTCGCCACCGCGGCGAGGGGGCGCGTGCTTTACAAGATTGTCTCTCCGTTTTTATTTACGTCACTTATATTTTCTAGAAACGTCTACAATTAACTTAGCTCGGTCGCAGTCCTTGCGTATTGAGAGCTATGTATTTTCAATCCTGCTCTATACAAAACCAAAAATCAATTTTAAACCTGTCTCCGTGGAAGATTCATTCGTGACAATAAATGAGAGAGATCAAATGTCTTTTACCTTTCATCAAATCGAAATCGAACGATGAACGTAATGTGTCTATGGATTCATTTTAGAAGTACCTACATCGAAACGGGCGATAGCTTTATAACAAATCTGAATTGGTCAACGAGCTGCTGGGCCGTGGCTTCCCAGTCTGCGGTTACGGGATGGACCTATGGGTGCATCACGTCTGCCCTTACCTTAAGGAGTCCTGGACTATATCAATCGAAGAACATAGTGATATTAGTTAGCGCGACCGAATGTCGGTAATATTTCGGTGCGCTGCCTCTCAACACGTAGCGGCGCGGCTCGGTCGCGATTCGCCCCTCTGACGTCACGGCCCCTCGAACGGACCCCTTTTCATTATCCCATCGAGACCCGCATGTTCTCAGCGCATTGTGCCCTATTGAGCCCCCACGTGCGGGACAGATGTCGGCTGCGCAGGAGTTTGTTTTTATTTCACATTCGTACGGACACGGCGCTGCAAATGGAAACGGGATAGATTTTCGAAATATATATTCGATTGCAACTAATAATTTTGGTTTCGTCCTACTATTGGTGTCTTTGATACTTTATGAAATCGGTACAAACATAATTACGATATGTAATATTTTGATGCGATTAACTACAGATGAATTTTTACTTATTTTTTAAATATTTAAATTAAATCTTCGTAGGTTTTGAATAAAAATAATTTATATTTCTTGTATATTTTATTCCTGATATTAAGTTATTATACTGTTGACAAAACTAAAGCTATATTATTGTTAAATGGTTGGCTAATCGATCTATCTAGCCCGGTGGAGACATCTAGCGACCGTATACTCGAAAGTCACAAATCAATCAGCTCACCGTTTTGTAAGAGTGGACAGTAATTCGAGCAATTTTTATGTTCCCATGTTTTGCGCTGTCTCCCAAATCAATACCTAGTTATACCCTTACAATCCACAATCGGGTGACGAATGTTGAAAATGTTTCGACACTTTTCAAATCGCTTCACTGAGTAATAGTAACATCTATGCATGTATATAAGTATTTATTCGTCCGTATATATGTATGTTTATCAGCTGTCCGTTTACCGTAACACGGGCATTCAATTGTCTCGTTTGGAACCAGATAGCCGCATGTGGAATTGTCCCAATCATCATATTATTATTAAGTGATATTCCTAAAAGTACCGTCTCACTGTTAAGACCGATCGTGGTCACAGTACGGCCCGCGCACACCCGTCCCGTCCGGATTACGCCGTGCGGAGGGGACTCCTCGTGAGCATACATCGAGAGCATTATTAGTACATATTAAAAGGTATTCAACTGAAATTCTGTACGTCGCATCTATTCAAAGTGGACGCTTAGGCTGCCGGGTGCGGCTAATATTAGTAATACAGTCCAAAGTTTTCAATATTTTTTTTAAATTTTAAGTATCTTCATAGATATTAGATATTTCTATAATCAAATAGCACACACCACTATATTTACAAAAACACGTGACTTTTTAATTTTAAATATCATTCTCTATACATTTGAAGGAAAACATCGTTAGCAAATCCACACACTGAGCTCTCTACTATGTTGTCTAAAGCGTATGTACTCTGCCAATACGCACTTGACCAGCGCAATAGACCTTTATGTGAACAGAGGAGCAAACGAATACGCGACAGTATCAGTGACCGTAGTATTTTTCTATACGAGAGGAGACCGGGGAGATCTTAACCGCCCGCTTTTTCATCCGACCTACGGAGAGCGGCACGGTGAAAGGAGCGATTTACTCGTCCTGTACTGTACGGGCGCGTACGGGCTGGACGTGATATCACGCCGGCCGCCACAGCCGAGGAGCACGTGGTGCGGATAGTGGCTCCATTGAGCACGGAGCGCGACGCGCGCTATCGCCGCCGCCCGCCGACGTTATCGTTATCGGGGTTATCGCGAAGGCCGCGCCTATCGGCGTGCGCTGCGTAACCGCTCTGTACGCATGTGTACTATGTACGGCCCGGGCGACTGTCGTGCGTTTGTCGCGCGCTTGCCGCTGTACCGATACTCTCGGGTTCGTCTAGTCTTGCTACTGCTGGACCTGACCGCTGAGTTGCGGGTTCTGGTTTATGTAGTTTATCAACAGTGGGGTTGCCGAAGTAAAGGCTCTGTCGAGTTTGAAGTCGGATGGCCGTGTGCGAGTGGTCCCAAGATATTATTAACGTATCTGTTCGAGATTATTTTCTCACACTGATCGCTGGGATTTGTCCTGTTAATGGAACTGTTCTTGGAGCGTTTGTGAATGAACTTCGGTATGGCTGCAACCCTATGTGCTTCCCACTGCCGGGCACGGGTCTCTCCTGCGATTGTAGGAATCCTGGGGAATATTCCACCGCGCTGCCCCAGTGCGGATTGGTGGAGAACTTCGATAAGTTAGTACATTTGGCGGTGCATACAAAGTCCGCCGCTACGAATGTTTCATCTTGAGGTCAAATAAACGCTTCAACGTACGTACCCGTAAAGTAACTCGATAACGGCGGCACTTAGCGGGAGTTCTGTTTGTTTTTAATTAAAATATAATCAAGCGCGGGGTCGACTTGCGACCGGAGCGCCCGGAGCCCGGCGAGGGTTGTTTGAACAGGAACAATTCGGTCACCTACCGGGTGCCACGGATAGGTTGTATTTTGAAATTTATATCTGGTACACCTTGTACGTTCTCAGGGAGAATAATATATTTTTTTAACTTACTTCTTCGTGGTTTAACTGTTGCAGTAAAAATTTCATTTTATTTTTAACCTTTAATGAAAAGTTTCTCATTCATCTTGTTTATATTGTTCTTGAATAAATGTATTAATTTTATTTGTACCTTCCTTTCTTTCGTACAATATTTTACGTTCCCTGTATTCTGTGAATGCCAGTCCGTAAGAAAAGGAATGTTGATTTCGATTCAATTTAAACATTTCTCCATTTTACGTAAGATCTAATATTTCCCTGCATCCTCGCCACCCTGTCTCACCGCTACTTTTATGTCCAGGCACGTTTCGAGCTTCGTTATAGCTTTATGGCAAATCAATATTAAAATTTCCGCGGATTATAATTAAACAGATTCCGATGCAGCGAGTTGGAAATCTCCGAAGCCGGCGTTTGTGTGAGGAGGTTGATGAATGTAGAGGAAACGCGTCAGCTCTGTAAGCATATAGATATTGTCACAGTGCTCTCTGAGTTACGATGTCGGTAATCATGTCCACGGGCCACGCTGACCATTTGACATCGCAACGTGACCTCGAATCCAGTTTCCTGCGAACAAAAGTAAACTAATAACCGAATAACAATGAATTCTTAAAGCTCGTTCCATACGACCGCCATATTGCTCGCTGCGGTGACGTCATGTTCCAGGAACACGTGTTGGAATTATTATTTATAATACACATTATGTTGTCATCTAGGTCTTGTGGCGTCTAGCCTTGGCCAGCGCGGGAATCCCACGGTCTGCCTGCGAGCTGTATATGTGTAACAATCTCCAACCGAATAATACGTCTTCTACCTCTATAGCCCGCCCAGTAATAGGTACTCTGATAAGAATTCACGGTGAGATTGTTTTCGACTCGCATCGAATTACCATAGTATAGTCGTCGGCAGAAATTAATCTCCACCCCTGATGTTTGCGGCTGCGTTTCTCGAAATGCTTAGGTAAGCTAGTCGTACGCGGAGTGGATTTTTTTAAATCCTACTTAGTAATAAATGGCCTTTAACCGGTACCAATAAGTTACAAAATACAAAATAGGGAAAGGAAATAATATTAAAGTTAGACGTACTCACATTTCATGATGAAAAAAGCATCATTTGCTATACATTTTCCAAATGCATAATGCCCCGAAAGTACCTAGGATCTTGTTAACACATTTGTTAGTAAGCATAACCTTTTTGTGACAGACAGAGGCAAAACTGTAACGTCATTCGACTGGCCTCGTGGTCGAGTCGTTAGAGACCCTGACTGCATAGCCTGAGGTCGGGGGTTCGATTCCCACCCAGGACAAGCATTCGTTTGTTCTGTGTCTGGGTGTAATAAAAATATCTATATTTTGTAAGTATTATATCGTATGTATCGGCTGTATGTATGTTTATCAGCTGACCGGTTATCATGACAGAGCAATTACATTACTCAATTTGGAATCAGAAAGCCGCGTGTGCAATTGACCCCAGTCATTATTATTATTGAAACGTGGCTTCATTGTTACCTAACGACAACAGCCTAGACTGATTGCTCAACGCGCCCCCCGGAGCACTGGAGTCGCCACGTGCTAACTATATCCCACGGGCTGAATATCGACCGTGGATGGAAATAGATATTCTTACGTCACCCAACCCCGCCGTCACCCTCGAGTTCTCCAAGTGGCAAATAAAGTCTCCACGGTTCTTAGATTGTTCGAATCCTTAAAATTGCGTTCCAGATTTTAATCCTTTCGCCGCCTGAATATCTCGGTCAATCGCCACTCGTAGTCGAAATCCCCCTTCATCCCCTCCTGACCCGTCGAGCCTCTTACACGTTCGCAGTGAAGCGTCTGTAACCTTTTTTTGTGTCGTGCAAGCGGCCCCGCCGTGTACGAGACACTCGATCTTAAGTGTCCCCTGCAAAACAATTACATCCACAACAGGTGGAACCGTGGCGCGCTGTTGGCGCAGTGGGTAATTAGTGAACCTTTTCGAACCGGTTGGCAGTTCGATTTCCACTTACGACGATATTATAAGTGAAAAACGCGTTTGTTACTCGTATGAATGCAAAATTACCTATAAAAGCATACATTTAAAAATGTATTTAATAATATCGTTCTGTCCGATTGCTAAAGGCTCAATACAGTTCGGTATCAGATAGCCGCGTGTGAAGTTGCCCTTAGGTGTAATTGTTGCAATCGATAACAATAGTAACAATATCGAGCTCACTTTGAACTAAATCTTAAGTAAATAATTCGAATCTCATCGTGTTTTCAATGAGAATGAGCCTTTCAGTTTATTCCCAGCGTCGTTGAACAATTACGGGCCCCCGGCTACGTAAATGCGCTCGGTCATTATTTTATTATTATTACCCGAAACTGGATGGACGTCCGACGCGAATAATAATCCGATCGATTATATCTAGAATGTGTCTTAAAATAACAAGAATAAAGTTTAAAATCGATTAACGTTAACGCACCCCTACGATTTGTCAATGTCGATAGAGACTCGTATAAAAGAAATACTCCAGATGCGAGCCGAACTCGGCCCGCCCCGCACAATGTTGTATAGAAATTCGTGTTTCATTCAGATTTCTATAACAAAAGTGCTCTTAACAATGCGTTGTAACGCTGTTTAGGGAAGCTATTTTTGCACATTGAGTTTCACAATGAAAACCGGTATTATTACCTGTCGATAGTTGGAGCCAATATTGCTTCAAGCGTTCTACAGCTGCCCGACTTGTAAATGCGAAAAACGTATATTATTAATGGATTAAGCAACCGGTTTTTTATGTATTACTTCAAGGGGTCGTCGGTGCGTGCGAACTGCAAAGGTATCCTAACGATTTGCTTTGTAATGTTACGTTTGGCAAATGTTTGAAATTTGCAATTATATTTATAACAAAGTTCATTATAGTGTAAAATCTCATAAACCGCTTAGTTAATTAAAGGTTTGTAGTGAAAAAAAAACAATTTATCATTATGTCGCCAATTGGATACATTTGTGGGTAGTTTTATAACCGTTGCTATCAGAATTCTAAATTTGAAATTTAAACGTCTTGATTTATTTATATAGACAGCAGTTGTTATAGGTATTAATTGAGATTATAAAAGCAAACGTGATCAAATCCACAAAACAGTTGACACTACTGTGTTCTACTGAGAATTGTTTTTGATTTGCGCCGATGAAGATGTATCATTTCACTGCGGCGCGCGATTTCTTAAATTTTGAACCTTATTCCTCGAACACAGAGTGCAACGCGTGCGCCAGCGTCGTTTTGAACCCGTACGTTGCAGATTCCTGGTAATAAGAGCTGTCCTTACTGAGTCGAGTGTTTGTTTTGTAAGCTTTTCTATGATTAAACAACTCGAGCCAGCGTCGACGCGCCTTATGAACACGATAAGGTTCTATACGTAATAAGAATACTGCATTAATTATATTAGCAACTAGCGGCCCGCCCCGGCTTCGCACAGTAGTACATCACTTTGATCTTTTGTCAATAATTTCCTCAGTGTATTTCGATATTTTCGATATAACGATTTTTTTTACACGTTGAGTTACGTTATCGAAGTTTTCATGCGGATCGCTAACTTTTTTGAAAACGTGTGATCATCGCACAAATGGTCGTCTTAGGCGGAAATCGAACCCACAACCGTCGTAGCGGTTAGCGTCTCTAACCACTAGACCAAGAGGCCAGTCATCATAAAAACGTAACACAATACGAATTTACGGCTATAGTCTCCAGCGATGAAAACTCGTCATCAACGGCCAGTCCAATTGCTCTGCCGCGCTCTTCGCTCACAGAACGTGTCGAGCTATGTACACGCGTAATAATAATTAAAGCTATATCAATTTGCTCCGGGAAAAATAGCGCTCCGACTCGTAATTATCCTTGAACCATATATGACCACGTGCGATAAAGCGTGACTAACGCGGCCCGTGGTGTGATGTGATCTTAAAAATGACGCCGTTTTGGTATTGTTTCGCTCGCTCTTTGTACACTACGAAGCGTGTAATACAGTTGAAAATTCCCCATTCCCGGTGATATGTTTGTCGGTGACGGAAGCTTTTGCGATAACGATAATTCAATTAATAACGATTCGCAGAACTGTTGCTAGCGCGCACCGACTTTGACCGGTTTATCAGGCTAGTGGTTAGAGACGCCCGCCGCTTAACTGAAAGTCGCGGGATCGATTCACACTCGAGACAAACATTTGCGCGATCACCACATTTTACAAAGATTTTTAAGAATTATCAGTTCAGTCCACGTTTCGTCTTTTACTACCGAAATAAAATGAAAAAGCAACAAACGAACATAGCAGAGCCGTGTCCCGTTCCCAAATTATTTCAAACATGGCGCTCGTAACGAGACCAATGGACAAACAGCAATTGACCCCAATTTTCGTAGCTAATGGCTCGCGCCCTAGGGTTGGTGGACGGTCGTGGTCGCAGTGATGCGCGCAGTTGCTATGGTAAATCAAAGTGTTTTTAGGACTCCGCACCTCGTTTGTGCAACCGCTTGAATCGTCCGAATAGCTCGTCGGCGTAGTTAGGGCCCGGACTGACCCTGAGCTTGTGGGTTCGATCACAGACGGTCAGCTGATCCTGTACTAATTACAGCCATACTGTAACATGGCCGATGTTATTTATATTTTATCTTATATAAAAGGGTGCTGGGAGTTTTTTGCGCTTGCTTTTTTCTCCCGGTCCGCTATAGCCTGAAGAGCGCAATTAGGTGTTTGATGCCGAATTATCGACGTCTCTTTCACCTAACGCCGAGTTATGTAAGTCAGAAGACTGACGTTTTAAACGAAAATGTCATCCATACGATATATTAAAGCGCTACTGTTTACTGCCCGTAAGATTTATGTTAAAAAAGCTCATTTACTCATTAATGCTCATAAAATTGACACTGAAAAACCACAATCGCTTCGTAAAACTGCGAACTCCTCATAATACGAGGCATAGAATAGTCAAGATTTCAACAAGTTCATAATATCTATTGAGAGTAATCTCCAATTTGTTGCGATCGACAACCCTGAGTGGAAACGAGCGCGGTATCATCCGACACTGATGCTTTTCGCAGAGTTGGCGCCGCGGTGTGAGGGGTGTAACAAATAAGTATTATTATTATTACTAGCGGTCGCCCTGTGATAGACAATCGACTGTAGTTCATTAAATTATTAAATTTGAATATTATTAACGTTCTGTATTGCATATAATTTTCCAACACATATTACATATAAATTTTTGCTTTCTGCACTCCACGCCGGTCAAATTTCTAGTTATTAATCGTCGCCTAGTAAACTTGGGACATGTAAGGAGCTTCATGAAAACCATCCCATATCACAAACTCGCTCAGGATAGTGCCGTTACACGGAGCCGCTTATGTTTGTATAGGCGCGGGCGCCGGCGGTAATCTTTTATCATGATGCGGCACAATCCCGAGTTATCTCGTTAACTGGCAGCGGGCAGTTAACGAGTCAACTCGACATCGTTGCGTTTGACAGTTGCGGAGATAGTCCGGGCCGCGGATTAAGTATTTAATAATAGAATTTCTTTTCCTCTACATCCTCGTTTTTGGCTCCTTTGTGCTGTTCTTTGAGGTCCGCAGAAAATATTCCGACTCCTTATCTCGGATAGACTCGGAGAAACAAATTGTGTTTGGAACGTTTTCGCCGGGTTTGCTGTGTTAGCGTTTCTGGTGTGATATTTAACGTTATTGTAATGCATATTTAGACAATCCTAAAATATGTAAGAATTGTAAGAGATTGCAAATTCAGAAAATTTCTATTTTATTGGTCCAATTTGACTTCTATTGTTTTAAATTACGATGTATTATACATTGATATAGAGTCTTATTATTACGCTGAAGCTTAGTAATATATGTATAGTGAAGTCGTAGCTGTAACCATGTAACGGTGTACAGTATGTAAGTGATCCAAATAGTAATAAAAATTGTTTTTACGATATTTGCGTCTTGATAGTCTCCGCTCCGCGTGCCGTTAGCATCAAAAAACTTACACAATTATAAGATACAAGTGATTTAACAATTAGATATTTCTATGAGTGAGACGGATCATTTTTTTTGCTTCGATCGCATCGTCTCGGCCGCATCTCCGGGGAGGAGAGTCTGTTGCATTCCTTTTGTGTGCTCAAATTGCCTCAATTGCAGTAGCTATTGAGTGGCGTCCCGATAATTTATTATTCTCCGTCCGTCCCCGCCACTCGTGTAGTCGGCTTGATTTCTTTTTTCAGACGGACGAGACTACTTATTTCGTGCTTATAGTTTAATGAATGCGCCTTAAAAAATTTGAAAGTAATGAAATAAAGGAAGATACTGCAAAATGTACTCAAAACCTCGCGTTCACGATTAAAGATCATTAAGCCCTCTCATTATAAGAGGAAACTCGGGTCCAGCAGTGGATGAATAAAAGGGTCGGAAAAAAATGCACCAATTCGCCAGTAAAATGACACCACAGCCAATGATACAAATTAATAGTACGTGAAATGATTGGCCGTAGCGCAACTTTTTCCAACATGTGGACTTGTGGAGCTCTCGGGGGATATCTTTTCAATCATCTCAATTGACGATATCGAGTGGACTGCCAATAAATTGTTTATTACTTCATTGTGTTCATAGTTCTTGTTTGTTTTGTGTTTCATCGTTTTCATCTCCGATTTTGAATTATACGCGCACGTATTACCGATTGTAATGCAATATTTTAATTGTATTGTTTCGGCAAAATCGGCAAAATTTTTATAAAGCTTTTTTAAAAATAACGCAATAACACAAATGGAACGTAAAAAGTTGACTCGCCGGCACGCATAAATTCACAACAGCAGACGTTTAAAAAAATTGTGCAAAACAAAAAAGTCCTAAAGTGCTCAAAAGCCCAGCATCCAGATACGAGGCCCGCGAACGCGGCTCGAATTGAAAGGAACAAAAACAAATTCTAATTCAAACTGTCAACCGGACGCGGCGTCGGCGACGGTGGCGAAAAAAATTGAATATTACGAACAGGAAGTGACGATAAACGTCGATAGGAAACTCTGACCCCGCGGCGATAAGGACCCGCGCCGGTTTGAATTTGGAACGATCGAGCGCGCGCTTTGACATTCGAACAAAACTTGGATTCGATTTTAGATTGTATTCAAATTACAATTCCATTACACGTAACAAATATAAAACGGTAGATTTTGGTTGAAATTTGTTGAAACAATACGCTGTAGGGCGGTGTCCAGACACAAAAATGTTTTTCTTTTTGCTATATTAACAAATAAATATGCAGCGGTTTATAAATATACTGTGTTCGTTGCCTAACCTAATTGAATAGGAATAGGGTTTACGATTACAAAGAAATACATTGAAACAAAGAGTTACGTTTAATACGCACAAATTGACAGCGTGTCTGTTGCGTTAGCGTCCAGGATGAGGGATTATACTCAGTATGCGATCCATTTGGTGTGATGATATAATAATCAATAAGGATAATTGTTAAAATTTGTCCATCTGTTATGTTTGTTAGTCGATTTCTGATCGAAGTGTAATTGAAACGCTGTGAACACTAACATCCCTCGTGTCTCCCTCCACCGCTCGCTTTCAACGATCCATTACATATTCATCTGTAGACATCCCCTTCCGTGAATATCCCAACAAAACTTACACGGGACGCGTTCAAAGCGAAATCGTATTAGAACTGTGCGTCCTCTTCAACTCCGGCTCCTACTGTAATTTGCATACGAGTGCACAGAGGGCGTCACTGTGAACACACGGACGCACAGACGTTCCTTTTATCGCTATCTCTATAGTGAAGTGGGGCGGACAAAAAATGGCTTATTATTGTGAAATCACGCGGCCCGCTGCGGTATCGGATTCACACAATTCTACGTCTTGTTCTGTACAAGATTGATGCTGTATTCGGTAGCCTTGAGTGTGCGCATGCGTCGGAGATGAATTCGGATGTTTGACACTCGACGAAATGCCCAAATCTCGAATATTCGATACCTGGTGGTTTTTCGTTGATATAAACCGATGTAAAATACAAAATAGGTTCGGTTGACGTAATAATTCTGCAAAATCTTTTAATGTACCTACGTTTGTACATATAAATGTTTTTTTTTGTCTTTGTCTTTACCGCCTCTGTCTATGCGCCAATAGACCCCAAAAATGTTAATGTCTTTAATTCGTAATCTTACTGAAAATTATAGTCTAACAAAAGGAAACGTATTCCTTCGTTTTAAACTCACGAAAGGAAATAACTATGATTTCACGTACCCGGTCACTTCACGGTTCGCCCGGGTCCCTCGAGCTCACCGCGACGCACGTGCATTACGAACGCGTTGCTGTATATTGAAAACTGTGCCCTCGTTATCGGTGACGACATCGGACGCCGATTTAAATTTCAAATCCACTATTTCAAAACAGTGCTCCTTTTTTTGTCGATCGCAGCGCCGTTTAGATCTCACGACACGGCAACGACTACGACGACGACGCATAGGCGATGTCACTGGATCGCAATGAAAACGCGAATGGGTTTTTGTTTTTTCATTATATCTCGTTTGTTGGTCCACTGTTGGAAAATTGGGCTTTATTGTGACCAGTTAATAAAACCTCAGAGAATGTTACGGGGAACTATAAAATGTCCAGGTTTCCTCA
>DWMP01000007.1:0-15496 GCA_018245295.1 Agara epimachia | reverse complement strand
CCAAAATAATTGAGTATCATTATATTAAAGTTTTAAGATTAAATAGGCTAAACTCCTATGAGGAAGCTGGTTGTAGGCAGAATCTTCGCGGCCGCTCTTAAGTTATGAATAACAGTAACGTAGGCTTTTGCTGTGATGTGACATAAGGACTCCTTTCGAAGTGATGCAATTCTCTCTCTATTTTGCTGCCATAATGTCTTTATCTCCGAGTCTGCAATTTTTACACAGAATTACTTATTGTCGTGCATAAAAATAGGTCAGTCAAAAGCATATTTATAACTCATGAGCTTTGGTTGTGAGTGTAATTAATAGTTTTGCTATGTTTTTTTTGCCAGGCATTTTGGGTTGCACACAAGCTCGAAGCAGGACACGTTGCATAACTATTCGTAAAAATTCACTTAACCATTGAATTTAGTTTTTAAGTATCGTTTAAAAAAACAATTAAATCTAACCAGCATTGACGGTCTCCTCTAATTCAGGTCCCATAGTAAGTTCAGGATCTCCTGACACGACACAGGTAATCTTTTCAGGTCCAACTTCGTAGTGCATAATTCCCTTGTCGTCTTTTTTGAAACTATAGTCGTATGTGGCAGTACCTGCTACGCCTGCGAATATGTATAAAAATGTGTATAACATCAGATTGAATCCCACAGCAATAATTATAGCTGCAGTGTTATAGAAAGGATACAAGTATTGAAAGTTCGGACCCACGAGTCGACCGTGAACCACTGTCTGCGTTCATTCTCGAGGACGTAGTTTGCTCTTATTTAATACGAAAATATATTTGTAAAGTAAATGCTAGGAATATATGTTTTGATATCTACATATATAATATTAATTACTGTTCATTAGTAAGCGCATCACTCGAGATCGGGTGGACCGATGTTGTTATTATTATTATTTGGGTCGGTAAGCTTGAGCCTTAAGGCTCAGGGTAGGTCAATCTGTACAGGTTGTTTGTGCCTACAGCATGGTTATAGTTCGCCATGTCACGCTATTGTCTTAATAAAGGCTAGGATTTTTGTGGATGATGTTGCTAATTGTTGGTAATGGTGAACGTAATTAGTATATTTACTCCGAATGGTGTTTATTTGTAACGCCATCTTCAAAATAAAATTCACATGTTGACTATAAGATTTCCAATTAAGAGCGCAGGACACTAAGACATCGACAATCAACATTGCTCAGTAGCAAAAATAGGTACAGCGGTAAATGGGGTAATAGAAAAACAGAACAAGTCAACCGCTATAGTTTGTAACATTTGTTATTAAGACTTTTATAACTTTTTTTCAATTTCAATCAATTTATCAATTTTCAGGCGTTACTGAAACTACAATACTTTTAAAAAGTTATAGCTATTTGACTTTCGCTAAAGACGGTTTTATAAATATATTATTTTCGTTAATCTACAACATAAATTCAGGAAAATTATAGGTGGCCACTTAGCATAAATAAGGTGGATGGCTGTTTTGTTTTCTATGTATAAATATATACGCTATGTTTTTTTATTATGAATAACTTTACTTACTTCCCTTAAGAGTAAATGTTCCGGAGAATGTTTTCGCTTTCTTGATCAGTTCCGCAGTAACCTCTCCGGTTACATTTATATCTGCACTTGTAGTCAACACTACGTCCTGTTTTTCTGTGTCCATCCTGTGGAAGAAGTGTTCGGTTTTACCTTGTTAGTAATCGTCAAAAAACTCCTTAGTAAAAAGCAGTTTTAAATTCTTACTTGAAATCTGAAAATCGCTGATCCTTCAGGCCCGTTATCACCAAATTTTTAAAGTGGAATATCAAGCCTGATCCTGGAACCTCGAAATCAGTAGATGCAATCACCATAGGGTCAATAGCTCGTATGTCATATTCTGGTATACCCTTACATGTATTCGATAAGAATTCACTCGTGGTCTTCGTCAGACAATCAACGTCATCGGTCCTGCATGGTGTGAGTAGAGAATCTGTAGAAAACGGTATTTTTATGATCGTAATATAAATTGACCGCAGAATAATAAAGAAATATTAAGTTGAAATGAAGTGTGAGTAGGAAAATGTAAAGGAAATTGGAATGCTTCCTACGCACGCACTCAACAAATACAGCACTTAATTAAATGACAGTAAATATATACGTCATGTATATAAAAAAGTTAAGAAGGTATAAACAAACAATTAATAATATATTATCTAATGTATTTGTGTCTAAATACTTAGTTCTATTTAAATAGACAATTACGTTGTCTAACGTAGCCGAAAATTCGAAGAATTTGCTTTTACCTAGTTTATAATAATAAACAAAAATAATCCCTGGTAGGTAGTTATAATGAATATCAGCAATTAACGATCAGTAAGTATTTACATGCTTGTAAGACTCAAGTTCGAGATAAAAGTAAACCTTACTTGTACAAGCTGTGCTTATCCAAAAACACGAATATTCATAGTAAAATCTAAAATGAAATCTGTATGTGTAAAATGATTAGCATGTTAAAATATTATAAAAATAAAATAAAAGGTAATTAAGGTATTAAGTAGTAAGGTATGTTTATTACAAATTATTTACTGCTAGCGGATGCTTATTACACGAGCCTGACATCATATTTATAATTGTCTTCCAGAACTGGATACTTTAGCTGATATTCCGATTTTGACAAACAATTGTGGGTCACCGACCTTTTTTATCTTTATAAAACATGCAGAGATTGCGGATGCACGATCATAATTCAAATCATAAAATTGGTGACAATTGATCAACAACGCTCGCACACTCGGAAGGTCGTGCTGAGTGTCAATCATTTTTTCTCCTCTTTATTGTACTTGATGAAGGATCAATTGAACTAACACATGGTTAATTGGCTCGTTGTGGCATATGGTATCCATTTTGCATTTACGTACATTGATATTTAATAATATAAAATACTAGGTGTGTGCTTGAAAGGGTGTAACTAAAAATTGATCCATCGAATTTTAGTATGGGAATAATTTTTTTAGTTTCCTTATTGTTTCTTGTGGCTAAGTTTAATCTAGGCATTGACTGAGTACTTGATTAAAGCTCTGTACTTAGCAGACTTGGACGATTCTTTAAGTACTCGTTTCAGAGCCGAGTAGAATTGTTTATATTCAAGACGTACACTAAGTACACGTAGACTTTTTGTGGTCACTACAACCTGAACACATTAATACCGAAACTCAAGTAAAACTGCAATCAACCTTGGAATGTACAAGCAGTCTTTTTTTCCATGTTACCTATGCGTATATTTAAATAGTCATGTACCTATCTATGACTTTGAAAAATATTTGCCAAAATGTAATTTTAAGTGTTTGACCTCTTTGATAAATGAACTGAGACAGATAATTATGCTAAGATATTTGTAAAAATGTAATTTTAAGGTCGAAACATAGGCAGTTTCACTAAAAGACAGCGGATAATAAGGTTATCCTTGCTACGCTTTTTCAGTGCTTGACAACTTTGCTTAAAAATTAATATATGTTAATGCTAATTGGTGTTTAATGTTAAGGTAATATATTTAAAATAAGTCATTCCGTGATAGACTATGTCAAATACCTTCTCACTGTGAGAGGAGTCCCGTATTCATCAATAAACAGCAATTTAAATTTTTCTACTCTATACAAAATGCACAGTTCATGAATATCCCGCGTATTTATATGCGAATTAATATAAAATAAAAGCGTTTTTTGTTAGCGACTATACAAAAAAAAAATAGTTATCTGACATAGCTCCGCTCAAGCACTATGAACTTTGTCGATATTCTTAAAGCCAACAATAATAATATAGTTATTTTGATATTCACCACATGAATTAGAAGAAAATAACTACATGATGTCTATATCAATTTAAAAATAATATGAGAGTTTTGGTTAATCACGACGCGACTCCTCTATATTATATAGGTATATTGAGACAAACCTAATTGTTTATAGAATTTAACACGGAAAAAAAGTAAGTACTTAAAATTTACCTCCTCGCACTAAGCTTATCAATACACTTGCGACTGCTAGACACACTTTAACACTCATGTTAGCAGATTGTGAACCAGTGACGCACTGACGGCGATTCTCCAGCCCCGAATACACTTGTTACATTATATTTATAGCGCATAAAAAGGTTAGGTCTCTTTCATATCAGCTGTATACCTAATTATTTCTCTTTTTTATTATGAATTCAAACGTGTAAATTTTAAAATATATATTATGACCACACGTTCGTAAACTAACATTAGTTTTTTCCAGGTTTGTCATTTTGCATCCGAGTTTTTGACTCGAAATATTTTAATGTAAGTATTAATGACCAGTACTCATACTTATGAGTACTGGTCATTTTCTTATACATTAGAATTGGACCAAAACGAGGAGATAAGTAGCAATAGGAATATAAATAATAATACATTTTATTTATATGTTACAATGTCAATGTGACAGGAGCATTAGACCATATAAATAAAGGAAATTGTTAAGATACACAGGTCAGAAATTATCATTCCATTCTATGTATATGAGAGGCTCGTCGTAACGATTGTAAGTAGCTACAAACGTTCGTCGATATAATTAAATACCTTATCTGTCATTCTGTTATAAATCTCTTGTTGTTACCTACATATAGAAATGTTTCTGTTACATTAGTTCAACGAGTTGTTGAAATAATATATATTTTTTAAAACTACCAATAGCCTGATAATAATTTATGGAAATAAAACTTAGGTAGGTACTGGGTTTGCTAGGAGTAATGTGCGTTTAGCCCATTATTAATTGCGCATTTAAAATATAGCTATTATAATCATAATTTCTATAAATAGTCTTTTAAAATATCAAGCATTTAAGTGTACATTTATTTTAGGCTTTTAACACATGTGTATATTCTAAAACACAGGGAATACCTTAATGTATATAATTCGCAGCATCTTAATACTATCGGTACTACATTATTACTACTACATTATACTACATTATATTTCATATATTCCAATTAGTTATTAACACCAATGATTAATTAGATTCATGCCAAGAACATTTAATATACATACGTAGTAAAAAATCTCACCTCGCACCTCTAAACTTTTTTAGTGTGTTTAAAAGAGGGTTATAAATATATAATCTTCCATCGCAATCGGATGTGGTTAAATCGTATTGAAGTTTAATGGGTAAAATCAAACTTCGAAACGTGTTTGCTTCCTGAAGTTATATTTTACCGTAAATAAGCTATAAAGTAGAAGTTATGAAAATGGTATCGTAAAATATGATATCGTATGAAAGACGATATTCGATAGCGAAAATTGTAAACTGAAAATGTGTAAAAAAGAATTCCAAATGTGTAGATTCCATAATGCGTTTTAAATGTTAAACGACAATTCAATTTTTCATTCGGCGCGCGCCCGCCGTTAAACACTTCCGACATACGTAGGTACGTAATGGAACGTAACAGTAACACGTTAAAATTTCCTGTTTAGTATTCCCCAATTCCACTTGTCGGAAACACCTTTTTACTAATTCTAACAGCTAAAGCTCTACGACAGATTTTTTCTTTATTGGAAAATTCGAAATATCCATACTACTGTGTATTATAAATGGGAAAGAGTGTTTGTTTGTCCTTCTTTATATCAAAACGGAGCAACATTTTTTTTTTTTTTTTTTTTTCCTAATTGACGTTTTACTGTTGACCTTAGTGGCCTCTACAGCTTCACCCGGGCTTTTGTGGCGTGCCATAGTGGCTCAGCCAGAATTTAGGAGGTGGGGAGGGGTGGGAGTGAGACTCGGCACCCGGCGAGCCGCGGCCCGAGTACGCAGCTCCGGGCCCCAAAAAGAGGACGATGGGGTAATCGGCCTTGTTTTAACAGACACAATAAGAACGTTCAACTACGCGGTGAACGGGCGGCACCTGGCGGCGCAGGATTACCGCGCGTGCGTGCGCCGGAACGTCGGCTTCTGCTCCGTGCGCTACCGGCCCTGCCACCGCCGCGCCTTCCGGATCGGACCCGCCGCCGCCCCCGCCGCCGCGCCCGCCGCCGGCGCTCCGGCCGGTAAGCTGTCCGCCGCGGACCACAGTCGATTTGCACAAATGCGGGTAGTTAGAAACTTTTGTAGATTCGTACTAAATCATAATCAAGATGTACCTTTGTTTGATAATATGTATTATCACTACTATATCTAGCCATCTGTATCATCACTGCGTGCATTTTTACAAATTCACATCTACCCTCTTGTATGCCTTACACTTTAGTTTCTGTTTGTAATTATGTTCGTTTCTCAGTAAGTGAATTTATTGTAAATTCTTATGAGCAATAAAGATCTATAAACCGTACTATAACACCACGTCAGCTCCCTAACGCAGTAGGCAGAAAGCAGATGTCATTAGCGAATTTGTCTATTCTTACAGATCTGACATGCTATTCTATATTTATAACACTCTTTATATGTACATACATGCTAGTTTCCGTAACTCTTGGCTCTCCCAAAAGTCTAAGTTTTGTGTCTAAAAGTTATTTAATTATAGCAGGTTACACATATCTAGAAATTCATTTTAGTGCTTTCCCCACACGCAATGATGCGATATTAATTTAAAAAGTACTGAACGTTGCCAGCTCAACGTACTACATAATATCGTCCGTCGCAGCGTGTGCGGTCGGTAGTTCGCATTTAACGCAACGACATATTTGCAGCCTCATTTCTGAGATAGATTTATGCTCCTGCAATAAATAATAATTTGGGTCCCGTGTACGCCATTTCTCTCCGCGCTCGTAAGATGTTTTATTGCAAAACAAATGACGCGATGATAGTCGCTGCAAATGATTTAGTATTAATAATAATTATAGCGTAAGATAACAATAAGAAAAGATTTGCTTTACTTGAACATATTGCTTTTAATGGTAACGAAACGTATTGGATTAACTGTAGGTCTGTGTAATGTTTACCCGATTTTTAATATCATCAGAAACAGTGCCACCGGAAGAAACGATGCCAGTGAACGAAGACCAGACGCAAGATGACGAGGAAGGTTCGGGGGCCGACCCGCAGACGGTCGGGCCGACCGCGAAGCCGCCGGCTCAGCAAGGCGTCCTGTCTATGGTGAGAATTGGAAAAACAAAAAAGTAAACGAAAACAATCAAAAAGGATACCAAATAGTCTAATTTGTAATTAATTATGAGAAAAAAGTAATATTTCTTCTTTCTTTAAGAGACGAGTATGTAATTTTCATTTTATGTTACATTTCAATGTTACCGATGATCCCTGTAGAAGTAGTAATAACAATATTGAGGGTTCCTCGGTAAACTTAAAATGTCTCTAAACTTTTTCCTGATACACTTTCTATGATTAACATTATCGCCAAATTGTAGCTTACACACCCCACCCCACCCTGATATTGTTCATGTAACAACAAGTATTTACGTATAAGTATGAATGACAAATCGAAAACGCTTGATATGAAACCCAATTTATTTAGTAGCGAACATTTTCCTATTGTTATTTATTTAAATCTATCGTCCTCAGTACTAGCATGTGCTACCCCAGTAGATAGTCTAACCTAACTAACCCCGCCTAGATCTGGAGCTTTATCTGGCCCTCTTGGATGTGGGAGCAGAGGTCGTTCTGGAGCCGGTGGTCGCCGTACGCTCAGCACTACTCCGACCCCGACGACGACGAGTTCAGATACTACGGCTACGGGAACTACGGCATCGGGCTGCAGGGGCACGGCAGACAGCGCTGCACGGACAGAATCACGATACCGTGCGAGAATGAATACTTTGTTGCGGTATGTTGCATTTTGGGACTTCCTCTCCCTACAGCCCTGTCACGGCCCACGCAGTACGAGTTTCTTCATTACAATCCTGCAATTTAGGGAGGTTTAGATCTCTGCCACACTGCTCTAGGACGAATTGCTGGAGACACGATTCTAGGGGCCCACTCGTCTGAAATTTCCTTTAGTGAAACGTAATTTAACAATTCTTATAAGCCTTCAAATGTAACATATTTTTATCCGGCCCTATTTCATTAAGGGACAAGAGTTTACCAAAAATTCACGAAGGTTAATAAACGACCAAAAATATTAGATTTGGCAGATATTTTGAGAGTCGTTATAATTTCCCTAATTTGATAAAAGGTGAGGTTGGCGGGTGTTTTGTGAAGATTTCCTAATATTGGACAGACTAGCCTTCGACCACGGTAACGCCTGGTAGGAAGTGTAGGTCCTTCCTAACATGCACCACACATGTCTAGAAACGGTTTATTCGTTCTTAGCTTCGGAGGGTCCCAAGTTATATTTATTAAGGTTAATGGACGTATTCTTGGTATTTTGGTGTAGGGAAAGAGCTGGTGGAATGGATTTGTGTTGTATTACTGTGATATACTGCCAGAGCAGCATTCGACCATGGTTCCAGCATTACAGCCTTATACTTCTGATCTTGTCATCATTTACAAGATGCAGCGGACGCGAAGACGTCTTGACTTATGACAGATTTTTAAATATCCTTACACCTTAAATCCATCTCGTTTTAAGTTATCTTAGGCATATTATAGAGGTGTTTAAGCATATCCGTCCTGTCTCAGAGCGGCCCCCTGACGGCGCCGGGGGTGTGCGACCCCCACCACTGCGGCGGCACGTTCTGCCCGGGGAGCAGCCCCGAGCAGTGCCGGGTGGAGAGCTCCATCACGCCGTTCGCGGTGTCCGTCCACTTCGGACCGCCGACGGTCAAGCTCAGTCCGGAAGACAATATCGGAGCTTGTTTGAGATACAGCCAGGTGCCCTGCGCGGCTTCGTGATGCCCTGCGAAGGTTTGATCCCTTCCGTGATATTGGATATCCGATCTTGGATAGGAAGCTTTATTCTCAAGTGGACATCGTCCGTTCTGTTCGAAGCACTGTCTGTGTAACATTATCCAGTAGGTCAAAGGGATGGGCTTGGAAAGTCGTAATCAGCTCGGCTATGATTGTAACCTGTTACTTTCCACCGCTGTGCGCGGGATTCTCTTGCCGGTGCAGAAGCTCCAGTGCGGATTTTTGGATGCTACGCTTAAATATCTTGAAATTTTCATAAGAGTAAAGAAACGGTTTACAGGATTTTAAGATATACGACAATAGTGACAGATATACAGGGTGTTCTGTTCTGTGAAAGATGTCAACGATGGAACAGAGTTAGCAACAGAATGATTATGTTGTGTGACAGAAGAGTTGTTTGTGTAAATAGACATTTTGTAAATATGTTCATTATTTATTGACGTGTTCTATTTTTATTAGTTTCTTTACTAAGTGCTTGCTGTTAAGATTATTTATTTGTAAAAATATACATTAAACATTGTGTATTATAATCAATGCTGTTTTATTTTCTGCCAATTCCTTGGAAGTGGCACGGCCTTTTGAGCCTTTTGAGTTAATAATAATAATATTCTGACAACTCAACTCAGCCAAACTCCTAAACTTGACAAAAGCTTGCACTCTGTTAATGGTGACTACATTTTCTGAGCATTTTCTTGTCTATTATTAGCTTTTCTAAGAAAACATTCCGATAATTCGTTTATTCCTAGTTTTCCTTATTGCTCTCCGGACCGCTGCGGCAGTTTACCTGCAACCTTAGAAGTCAATTAGGCTGCTGACCACAGAGCGCGCGTCGGTTAGAACGGGCAGTATCCTTTTATTTGGAAATAATACAAATACGGAAAAGTAATATTAACCGGCCGATTACAAATGTTTATTCTGAATTGGATTTGAATCTATTACCGTAGCTTAGCAGTTCGTATTGTTAACCAGTGATCCACTAAAGTTAGCTTCCACTAGAAACGAATACAATACAGAAATCGAGGTACTTGAATTATTTGAAAAAGATACTAAAATCATTGATGTTTCACTAGAATCCGAGTCCATTTGCCACTTAACAGCGACGATTGTCATGCGTGGTAGGATTCCAAGGGCTCTTGTAACGTTTCCTGCCGAGTCCCAGCTCCGTGCCGTGCGTGGGAGCAAAATCTCTCCACACTTTAAACGTTCTGATGAAAAAGATCGCACAAAACGGTCACTTGATGATTCCCTTTGTCCGGTTGGTGTGAAAGTACGTTTTGCTTATTTGTATTTGAGCATACGATTTTCAATTACTTACATAATATCGAAAGTAATATTTCTTATTTATTTTGCTCATGTTTACAGCAATGCGCTAGTTGCTTTTTGACTTTTCAGTTAAAAATTCGTTTTAGATAAAAAAATATCTGTAAGTATTATATTGGTAGACGCATCGCAATATTTTTTTTTAAACGAAAATAGATGAATTTGTAAAGAGTTTCACCAAAACTATATCAAATCTACATTATTTCTAAATTCGTTTCCAAATAATCTCTGATTCAAGTGAAAACACAACTACTTTAAAGTTTATATTGCCAACTAAAAGTCTATGGACAATTTATAGTTTATGGTTTAATAATTTGGCCAAACGTGCAACAAGTGGGAAAACAATTCATAATTATAATGTTATACTTTTTTCATCGATTACCATAAGGTTTTTACATGGAAAGTATAACCCCTTTCTAAAATCAAAGATTTCGAATTCTTCTTGACCCGTTCAAAACCGGAGGCTTTGCACTAATAATAAATGTCGACTCCGTCCGTTAGTTAGTCTATGGCGTTGACCGCGGTGGCAGCTAGCCTTGTTTGTACTACTCCGACTGCAACAGTAAATATTTATCCCGGGCTTAATTGCTAGCGTACAGCCGATCGGGGCCGTGTAGCTAGCTAATTTGGTTTCTGCAAAGACACCACTATGCTGTACAATTAAATTTGCAATAGCTGCTAAAATTGTTTGTTTATCGGCTACAATCCAGTTGCGACCTATACAATATTAATTTCTTTAAAGTCAGAATTACTGGATACTACATATAAAAGTTATAACGCCATATAAATAGTAATTTGGGATAGGTCTACATACCTAACGTTACTACTGTATCACGATCAAACCGCAAAGAGACGTCTGTACGAAATTTCATATACATCAATTTACACCAAAAACAAACAATATTCGTTAAGTAGCGAAAAAGAAAATCTGGGCCGCGCCCATATCAAGCGAGCAACGCCCTGCATCTCGTTCCACGTCGGATTGGGTGTCAACGTAGTTGGTTTTCCATTTACTTTATCAGCTCGGGCAGGCATTGTGTCACAGTAAAATCAATTACACACTCGTTTACAAGTATTGCATAAATTGCACATAAGCCGATTTTTTTTTCATAAACTTAACCTAGCAAACAGGCAGGCGGACCACCGGATGGTAAGTGGTCACCGTCGCCTATGGACATGTGCAACACCAGAGGAGTTGTCCGTGCGTTGCCGGTTTTGAAGGAGAGCTCTTTTCACGCCTTTCTTGAAGATAAATAATAAAAACAGCAAATAATGAAAATAGTTAGCACAACCTTGGTTACTTCAAGACATGGTCCTTTGAGCCGGATATATGTAATATGAAAAGCTATATCACATTCTTGATAACATAAGTTTATTCTTTTGATTATATTTTGTTATTGCTTTTACTATATTTGAAATAGCCTTTTGAGAAAGGATTAAAACTAAAAATTCTGTAAGTATAGGCAAAACTGAGAATTAAGCAGAAGTACAAAGGTTAATCTCTCTGTGTTCGTCTACCTGTCTAGGTTACTCATCTCCATGTAAAGTGAACGTCACTGTTCTTGAATCGTTCACACATGCCGTAGAATAAAATTCATCCCCACCAGTTACACTTGCGTCAATCCTCAACAGCCCGGTTCAAGTACTCGTCTTTCCCACGATTGTACAAACTTTGGAATGGACTGCCCTTGAACTTGTTACCTGTGCTATGACAGAGGGTTTTTCAAAACGGCGCTAACAGAAGCCTTTACAGCTGGCAGCGAGTTAGTGACGCCTCGGGTGTTGCAAATTTCTATAGGCGACGGTGATTTACTGGCCATATCAGGTGGCCCGTTTGTCAGCGTATGCAATAAAATAAAAGAGGTAATTTCAAACAGGTAGCACACGTTGCAACCGCAACCGTCACGGATCGACGACGACGTAATAAAAACGAAGCGACCGAATATCGATTATCGCGACAATTCGAGCGAGACGGTTGCTACGATCGCTCCAATAAATCACTCTACTGGAATCGAATATGCTGTAAAATGATCATTTCCTAATTCTCGGAAAACGTATAAAATGTATTAATTTAAGCGGCGTTTTCTTATCGCTTTTTACTTTTGTTTTATTAAGGAAAGATTCATGGATTTCATAAGTTACTTATACTTGAGGCAGAAAGTTGAATGATCTTTGTAGACAACTTTTCATGACAGTCTTCGTGCTTTGAAAACCTTAGCACGCTTGAATACACAGAACCAAGCGTTTCCGTTTCCACGTATTATTACGTTTCGAAGAGACGTTAAATGTTTAATTAATAATGGCTGACATATTCCATCAAATTATGAAAATAACGAATAACTAGTACCACTACGTAAACCGTTATCTTTGCTCGCCTTAAGTATATGTACTTACTTTTTATGCTTTTTCTTTAGTTTAGCAGTAACGGTGTCAACATATTTCCAAAGTTACTGGACATTTTAAAATTCGAAACGATCAAACTGTATAATTTCAAATTTGCCTCTCCTTGGCAAATTATTGTTACATCTACAGCCGCGCAGCACCTAACAATTGGAACTGCCGGTGGTTACTTTCGGTATCGTAATAAAAATAATAGATTGAATTTTTGTTAAATTAATCAAGCGTATGTCGGCAACCTTATTTTGGCCGTTAATTGATCTTGTGTTTAAAAAAATAGTAAATTTTACCTTTCAACACTCGAAATCATTGTCAACTCAATATAATTTATTACGGGAAATAAAAAGTTTTCACAGTAAAAGTTATCCAACGACCAGAGACGCCTGCACGTACAATGTTATTAAGTGACAACACTAGCCTTACGAAGGGAATGGATTAGAACAGGAATGCTGTAAATGGATTGAAATTAATAATCACTGATTACAATATAACACTACATCGAGTAAAGTCGTTGACCAAAATATCGCAGCTAATCAAAGTTATATGTTACACGTTATTTGGAAAATGTAAGTTATATACTATACGGTATTTGGAAAATATCATTAAAGCGAAGCAACGATCCGATATGGCTCCAACTTGGCATCCTCCGTACGTTTTACGCTGGCGTCCGGTGAATGCAAAGTGTACGGAATATCAAACCTGCGGGTAACAAGAAAAACACATTTGCGACCTCCGACTTATGCATTCCGCGTAAACGGACCATAACTACATACTTTGGCAATATTGTTTTCATCCACAAATCACGGTATCCAAGCACTGTAGCCTCTATCCGACTTTTAATAGATTCGTTTTAAAATCACAAATCGTCTCTGCCAGTTTGGTTTGTTTCGTCACAATGATAACCAGTAACAGTTTCTCTAACTACACGCGTCTCTTTTAATTCGCCTGATTTCTCTCTGTTCTCTTTCTCACTTCAATCCCAGCTAACATTATCGTTTTCCTCTTTACGCCCGCAGTCGTACAACGCGCCCGTATCGAACGGCGTAGATGTAGA
Organism: Agara epimachia; assembly: GCA_018245295.1. Taxonomy (NCBI): domain Eukaryota; kingdom Metazoa; phylum Arthropoda; class Insecta; order Lepidoptera; family Hesperiidae; genus Agara; species Agara epimachia. The sequence goes on along the minus strand of DWMP01000007.1, from coordinate 1,947 downwards.
ACATTTTATAGGCGGAGTTTGAAGCCCCTTTCGGTTCTACTGACTTGAGATTAATTGAATTTGCAAGTTCCAGCATATACTTTAACCATGTGAAGTGCACTGTTCCATCTCGTATGGTCCGTAAGACGGTGGACTTAATTGAACAGTAGCCTACAATTCTGTTAGGTACATATTTGAACCATTATTGATTCACAGTATATTTGCTTTTTGTTTATGGGTTACATAGGATTAGTCATTATTGAATGATTGTAAAAATCCCGCGTATTTTATATAGAGCCTTCAATGTCATCGCTTTATACGTTACTTCCAACGCGTTATTTGATATGAAGAGGTACAATTAGAGCAGCACTGTCTAATATCCCCTGTACTAATACCATACTCAGACGTACCGCGAGGTACCATCCACAATTGGTTGACACAACCGAATCGAACGAAACGTGTCGCCAAATCATAATCGTAAACTGCTAAGGAGTGGAACCCTCTGCCGGCGTGTGTTGCTCTGGATACATTATAACTTGGAATTATCCTAAACAATACTGAATAGGCACTTTCTAAACAAACTATGCTTAAACGGTGCCTCACATACCATCAGGCGAGCTCGAGGTCAAACGCAAGCCTATTGCGAAGTAGAATATAAAAGAGAATTCTCAAAGTCACCGCATTGTTCGTTTCGAACGCTAACGATAACATTTTTCTTTCAAATTTTAACTTTCATTGAAAAATTTCACATAAAATCTTCTCAATAAAAAAGGGTAAGTCGCTTGAAGCAATAAGGAAAGTAGACGCAAGGAGATCGTAACTAAGTTGTAATGAAATTCTGTGAGAATTTATTTATTTTAATCACAAAAGGAATGTTCAGTTTGCATGTCTGATGAGAACTGCTGATTTTTGTGTTGAGAATAATTTGCGAATTTTTGGTGAACAGATAGATGCAAAAAAAATTGATTTCGTCTATCGTAGTTGTGTTTTGAAATATCCCTTTGATTTGTTTCGAACCCCAAAGTAAGGGCGCGAAAGGCTAAAATTAACCGGTAAAAATTACTAAACTATCTCCGCCAATTATAAAATATTTTATCCATAAAACATTCAATGCCAATTAATTAATATGTAATCCAAATAGTAGTACATATTTATTGCACTGCCACTACATTAATTTCACCGATACCACTTGAATTAAAGTAATTATTAGTCGTACAACACAATACCGCCAATTAATTTGATATTATTGGCAAATTATAATGGAGTTCACTGTAAACGTTTAGTATTTATTGAGCACAAAGATAATAAAAGAAAAATATGGGAAAAAGGGATCGTTCCATGACATTAGATTTGATTTAGTTTGATGTCTCTATCTACAATCTAAAAGCGAACAAACTTACTGCATACCACCTTATGTCTACGTCCCCCGTTACGCTTAGAAGAATAAAGCCTTTTTTTATTATATTGGCAATTCTGGCGCATAACCTCCTCACTATGACAGGAGACCCGGTCCAGTAGTAGACGGATAAAAAGGTCGTAAAAAATGCACGGCCTCACGCTGCTACGTTTCATTAAAATAAATAGATTCGAATTAGATTAGATTTAGATTTTCATTAAAATAAATAGATTCGAAGAGGAAGACTTACTTTGCCGAGCCGAATTCTTACATTAAAGAAACGCTTCCAATTGCTGAAATAAATAAACACTCCTAGGTCGTGTCCAACGAACTGACAATGTCAACACACTCGCTGCAGAGAAGTTAACGAGCGCCGAGTGCCCCGAGGCTTGGGGCAAATATTATTTCGGCGCAAGAAGAACACGCCATATTGGAAAGCGAGGGAGATTTCTTGCTTCCATACGTATCACACACCGACGTATCTTCTATATGTGAAATAAATAAAATTGAAGTGTCTCTGAATTTCGAAATAACTGTATATTCTCAAGTGTTCATAATTATTTACACGATAC
>DWMP01000006.1:0-15551 GCA_018245295.1 Agara epimachia | reverse complement strand
GTCATAGTCTACCACGCTGGCCAAGTGCGGATTGGTAGACTTCACACACCTCAGAAAATATTATACGATATATAAAATTTCTAAGGTGTGCAGGTTTCCTCATGATGTTTTCCTTCAGCGTTATAGCAAGAGATATTTAAATTTTACTTATAAAACGCACGTAATAAATAAGAGCCAGACCCCTCGGAGTGGGAGGCCGAATTCAAACTACTAGGCTATCACTGCTTTATATTGTTACTATACATATGTATAAAGTTTGTTCTTATTTATACGAACAGAAAATAGGTTAAGGATCCGATCCCTGGCAATAATGAATTGGGGTTCCTTTAAATCTCGATCAGCAGGTAAAGGGAATAGCCCTTTTTAGGGACGAAAGGGCACCTTCCAAGAAATCAGCTAGGTATCACGTTACACGGATCCTATTTTAAAATTTAACTCGATAAAATAAATAATGTGAAGATTTAGCATGATGTACGAAAACCCAGTGCAAGGATACATGTGACTGGGCTGGTTCCGTATATTTGGAATCCTACTGGATATTAAGATTTTCTTTCTTTTGGTCTATTATCAACCCTTTCGACACTTCTGTGTCTTTTACTTACTATATCTTTTATTTCTCCCTTTATATTACGAATTGATAAAGGGGACTTTTGATACCTACCTCTTGCAATTTTGTGTCTGTCCCTACTACTACTTCTGCGATCTAGTGTTTTTGATCTACTGTTAGAATCCCTATCATATTTTATTCTTTCCTGAGATCTCCTTGGTCTACTTCTATCACCTGAGTACCTTCGTCTAATTGGTGAATGTCTAGAATATCTATGTCTATCTCTAGATCTCCGATCATAATCATTATGTTCCCCTCTTTTTCTTTCAAGATCCCTATGATATCCATCATTTGCTGACCGTCTGTTTCTTCCTGAAGACTTTAATTCCACTTTTCTATTTGACCGCAGTTCTTGATCATCTTGGGGTTTAGAGCGACATTTGAATCTTCCGGTCTCTGAATCACTGCTTGATTCATCAGATAGCATATTGGTACCTAAAACCAAAGAAAAGGGTTTAACTTATTTAGGTAAAAAAAAAAATTACCATTAAGTATGACTAAACATTTATTGTACACATATACACTAGAATATTCTTGTCTTCATAATCATAACATACTTATAGTACTTTGAATTAAAACATTTTGGCAATTTTTTTAGCACTATAACGTATTGATTTTAGAATTCCAGCAGTTGGAATACCCTTTAAGGATTGCCTTACACTTGATTGCCAGACCAAATCTTTTAGAATTTGTCCAAGTATTACTGCACAATCAATATCATATGCAACAGCTCGTAGGACATCCTCCATATCCTGCTGAGGCCCACCATGATTCCAAAATTTGACAATCCTCTGTTGAGGAATCATTGGTAACTGCATGAGGTGGTGTAGTTTAGTCTCTGGGTGCAAGTCTTGATGACACTGAGTATCTCCCATTGGGAAGTCCACATAGGCATGGAAATGTTGCAAGATGGGCTTGTACAACTCACGAAAGTTGAGAAGTTGCGGTTGTACAATATTTCTTACTTTATTTTTATTTTCCCCAAATGTCATTCGGAAGTCACCGGCATAGCTCAAATTAGATATAGCAAAATAAAATTCATACTCAGAAAAAGTTTCAGGTAAAATAAGAAGAGCAGTATGAACAGCTGAGCTTAAGTTAGATTGCAGAGCATTTTGCAGCTGTGAACTGTTTGTTTGTTTAATGATCTCAACAGGTTTATGGAGTCTGCCTGCCAAATACAAATCATTCCAGTCTAACAGATCAGCAACCAAGTCTTTTTGGGATACTACACCATACTTGATGGTAACATTCTCTTCCTTTAGCTCCACCAAGGTGTTAAAGTAAACTTTGGCACCCCAATTCTCTTGGAATTTGGCAACAAATCCTTTTCCCAAATAGCGTAGCGCCGAGTAATGTGACGGATTCATCTCGATGTTAGCTCCGTGCCACCTATGCGAGTTTTCGACGCAGTAGATGAGATCAATCATGTTGTGCTTTTTTTCGTTGCCTATCTGCGGTTTAACTGCTGACCCATACGCGAAACAGAATGTGAAATTCTGAGGAAATTTAGACAGTATTCTATAATATAATGGTGAGATATCTCTCGCAATTCCCACCGCTTTAGCAACTGTAGAACTCATGTTTAGGTTTATTATAATAAATCAATAGAATAATCTTCTGACCTGCGGAAGTTATTTCGTGGACGTCAACGGACGTATTAAGGTTCTCGTGTAGCAAGCGTCACTTAGTGTTGAAGATATAAAACTGTTAATCATATACCCCAACTGATTAATAACTCATACATTAATTATATGACAACCGTGAAATCACTTAATCACACCGAACTTCTAGCGTCACTTGAAAGATGTCCATTAAAATATGCATTGCATTGCATGACCATTGATTGCGTATATTTTGTTCTGTGTACCTTAGGGCTGTCAACATTCTTGTGTACCCTAGGGCCTAGGGCTGTCGACATTATCAACCAAATTGATTATCGAAACGGAATATAGAACCTAATCGAATAATTGAATAAATATAAATAATTATTAGATTTAAGAAAATTATTATAATTAAGAAGAATAGCGTACCATTTTGCCATACTCTAAATTGTAATATTTTAATACATAGGCAATTTGATCGGAATCCAAGGCTGCAGAATAGGATTCGAAAATAATCTACTCATTGATTAACGTGTCCACAGATGAAAATTTGACACCTTAAAATTACATTTTACATTTACATGTCGGTGTCGGTGTGACATTAATTTTTCTGTTTTGCATTATTCCAACTTTGTGATTATTCATACATTTATTTCGTATGGTGTTTCTTAATCGCAACTGGTACTTGAAGCACGATAATTTAAGGTTAAAATTTGTTAAACCATAATGTCTAGTGCAGACAGAATTGATTTTGAAATGGAGGTAGAAGTGGAGAGTGCATCATCCGGCCCAACGGTGGATGTACCAAATCCTACGTCTCCAGCGGCACCAGCGCCTGGGGGCACTAAGAGTGTGGTAGTAACAACGGCCACCTCAGGCTCTGTAACCGTCTCACTACACCCACTCGTAATTATGAACGTATCCGAGCATTGGACTCGATTGCGGGCCCAAGAGGGATCGCCACAGACTGGTAAATTTATAAATGTTGTTAAGATGATTGCAACAATGTAGAACTTGCTGTGGTAATTTCGATGATTAAACTTATACATTCTATGGTATGGTAGTAAAAAGTTGGATACTATTATAAAAAAGCTTAGGAAAATAAAACACAACTCAATATATTTGAAGAACACGTTTAATTGTCATATTAACACACTAACATATTTTAATACATATATCAGTCTTTTTTTATCACTGTTCGCATATATAAGTAGTCATCTCCCGTAACACGTTCTTCCAGCTTTCATGTGAAACCTATCACACACTTTGATGTAAAGAAAGGCATTGTTAACAAACTTTTCTGTCAAGCTCATCCCTCGAAAGCATTGAGGTTGACATCGGAACTTTGAAAAGACCATGACTTGATTTTTAAGCCCCTTCTATGTACCCAAGATATTTCCTGGTCTAAAACGTTTTGCTGGCAGTGTATATATTGTAGTTTATAAGTGTATATGTATTCTATGTCTGCAGTAATTTGTATTCTCTTTCAGTTGTTGGAGCACTGATTGGTAAACAGAAGGGCCGTAATATTGAAGTGATGAACTCTTTTGAATTAGTGTTCAGTGTCATTGACGGTGACATTATCATTGATAGAGAATATTACAGTCAGAAAGAAGAGCAATTTAGGTGCCTCTTTTTTACCTTGATTTCAATGGCATCTGTCAATCAATATTTTCTGCTATAATGTCATATGGGGAATAATCCATTTATTACTAGTAGATACAATTTGGGCTAGCCCTCATGTTATTGAGCTTACGCACAATATGTAATATTAATATGCAGTAATCAGGCTCATCATAATGGTAGATCACATTTAATTAGTCCAATGCTCTTGGGGTCTGTATGAAGTTGTGATTATATTGTCACAGTTAACAGTCCATCGCTTATGATTGGCTGCAACAAATTTTGCTTTATCATTATGCTGTTTCAAAATAAATATGGGGAATGTGGTTGTGAGGACAAAATTATACTAGCTACATTTCGTGTTTCAGTTAAACAAGTATTCTCAGAGATGGACTTCCTGGGCTGGTATACCACAGGAGATACACCAACAGAGAAAGATATCGCCGTGCACAGACAGATTTGTGACATCAACGAGTGCCCAGTAATGTTGATGTTAAATCCGGCTGGAAGGAATGGAGATGTAAGTGTTAAACATTTATAGCCCTGTAGTTGTTACAGAACTGTAATGTAGCAATAGATGTATAATTATTTTATTAATTCTATTAAGAATACATTGAATAAATTGCATTATGAAAAAGGTGGACTTATCTAATGTGTTTCATTTCTTCAATAAATGGGAAGGATTAAAGTTAAGCGAAGTTAATTAAAGTGATTTTTTGCAGCAATTACCAGTAGTTCTGTATGAATCTGTCATTGATGTTGTAAACGGACGTGCTACTATGCTATTGGCGCCACTCACATACACATTGGCCGCCGAAGAAGCAGAGCGGATTGGTGTTGACCATGTTGCTCGGGTATCTTCGGGCGAAGCTGCTTTGAATAGTTTAGGTAAGCATATTATATATATATATATATATGGTATTGATGATTCCTTGTCAATATCATACATAACTATGTACGTATTTATTATTATTAAAATGCTATATACATAACCTATAATTATAGATGCAGTGAAAGCTTGAAAAAAGAATTGTAGGTAATTATTTAATAGAACAATTTTAATACTAGGATCGTCAAACAGTACATCTGCTTCTCACCTGCCCAAACTTCTAGCGTTATATTATATAAGGTAAGGATGTGTGAGGAGTATTTTTAATTATGTCCAGGACACTCTTAAAACTAAAATCTGTCCTGTTTTCCAGTGGCAGAGCACCTGACGGCCCAGCGTTCGGCCATCAAGATGCTGGTGTGTCGCGTGCGCGCGGTGCTGGCCACTGTGCGCGCCATCCGCGACGGCGTGCTGCCGCCGCGGCCCGCGCTGCTGCGCGAGGCGCGCGCGCTCTCCAACCGACTGCCGCTGCTCACCTCGCAGCAGTTCCGCACACACTTTTATAATGTAAGCACCGCCCTGTATACACTCAATGCACCTCTAGGTTTTGTTTGTACTAGCTGGGGCTAGCTTATATATACATACATATATATGTAAATTAAACAAACTCTCAGGGCAAAAGTTCTTGACATCTTGCAATAGAAAGCCAGTTTACAATTTCAACAGATAAGAAAGAACACTTTGATCGTTATCTAATGTTAACTGGGTCTATGTACATACGATTATTTGTTACAATACCTACATACCACTCCCCTTGGCCTGTCGGCATCTATCTAAAGTACATTTAGTATTTTACCATTAATTTAATTTTTGTTTTTTTTTCTGTCAGCAATGCAACGACGTAGCGCTCATGACGTACCTGGGCACCATAACCAAGGGCTGCAACGCCATCAACCAGCTCGTGAACAGATTCAATGTGATGTACGACCGACAGGGTATGGGCCGCCGCATGAGGGGACTCTTCTTTTAGGGTGGACGTTAGACCTATTTGTAAATATTTAGTTATAGTTATCGGCATTTAATTTGAGCGTTAGATGCGAAAATTGATCTGCATATTGCTTTTAACTGCTGTCGACTTACAGTACTACTCGAGGATAGTAAAAGCATGGGGTCGCGTTGAATACGGCAATCGAATGAATAGTTTTGTCCTCAGTTTAAATGTTTTTCGTAACGTGCTGGATATGAAAGCTTTTATATCTGTAGTTTGCACCTTAGGTAATTTTTCTACTTATATTTTATTAATCGGTGTAAAAAAAAGTCCGAATACAGTGTGTCCTCTGTTTCTTTTACTAAGGTCGCGTCAAGTCGAGAGCGGGGCGTTGGTAAAATGAATGCACATTGTGATTACGCCCCGCCCTCTCCGTCGCGCCCGCTCCGGTGATGGCCGCGGGTAATATGTTCCGTTATCGTCACGATGTCATTAGTTCTTGCTGTAAGATGACTTGTGTGCTTTTATTGTTCTGTGTTGTATGTTCACACCTCAGCTTGCCATTGGTCTATGAGCGATAGAGTTGACGCTGTTGTAGAAGTTTCAAATCATCACTCAAGTTATACACTGGAAACTATGTTTCTATTAATATTAAACGTATATAGAAATAATGGAAAATGACACTTATGTTCCCCCTGTTTACTACAGTGTATTGATGCAGCTTTGAATGGATTATTTTTTCCTTGTTTTATACGAAACAGTTCAAAGGTAATGTGCAATAGTATTTTGAACATTGAACTCGAGATAGCAATAAGTAAGACGCGCTGTTCAAACTCAGACCTATTTATGGACTATTGCTTATTTTGTGCTAACATTAAATTGTTACGCATCTCTTGTTATTTATTGTACATACTTATATATTGTGTTCCCTAATATTTCGTTAGTTTTTGGTTCGTTACCATCAGTGTGTCAGGACCGCGTCTGCGTATCGTGACCTACTCTTTATTATTAAAAAAAAAAGCAGCATTTTTATACGCAAATCTATTTGAACAAATATTTTCTATTGTCTCTATGTAATTCATTAGAAATATTTTATGTAAAATGAACTGCATTTATATTTAGAAATCTAACCGTAAAAGGATAATGTCCACTTAAAAATAAGAGAAATGTCTCAGCGTTCAGTTATTTGCTTTTAGTTGCTGCATTGTGATTGATCAGTTTTGTTGCGCACCAATTTTATACTAGAAACAAAAGTGCATGCATGTTATGTTAATCGTATTCTGTGGAAATATTTTCTCAATTCACAAATCGAACACTTTTTCTACTTTGTTTAAAACTCCGACCGTCAGATTCTAGAGTAAGTTAGCCGTATATATTGTCGTCACATTTAATTTATACCGAGAACCTACATTCTGAGTGTGGATAATGTTAATGCCGTTCTTGTGACTGATTTGTATATTTCGTGAATAAATGTGGTTATGAAATTCTATGTATATAGTTTATTTATTCTAATCTTGTTTCCTTTCAGGGTCTTAAGCATGTTTTCCATTTGGTTAGAATATCATTTAATTTATAGAAACGATTTTGTGTCTAGGTGCACGGTAGTGGGCCAGGCCTGGTTCCGACCTAACACACCCAGGGTGTGTGAAATGTTTCAGCGTGTTTTCTTTCGATTCTAAATAGTATATCCAACACTCCCTTCTTGTTTTTAGGATACATAATTTAGTGTGAATAGGTCCTATTTTCAACGTACAATATGTAAGTATTAAATACGAAAGGTACTTAGGTGCTAACTACATAATACGTAAGTACATAACTCCAAAACTCTGGGATAGGAACTTGGCACTTGGGCGTTGATAGATGACTAATGCTTGATGATAGCATAGGGTTGGTCAACTCTTGGTTAATTGACCGCTACGGTATTACGGCTCAGTTACAAGTACCCATGCCCCAGAGAAGTTCTGTCTTAGTTATTGTCATATTACTTAGACGCTAGTGAGAAATTTTGATAGTTGCACCGTACAGGGAAAGAAGACGAGTTGCAAAAAATCCTTTTGTAACGGTGGAAATTTTAAATGTAATGCCCCTGATACGTCGAGGCTATCGCAAGTGCGAAGGTCCTTCACAAATACAGGAAAAGAGGATGTTGTAATGAAAATGCTGTATCGATGCAATTATTTATTCCCATCTTTACGACATTTCGTAAATCGTTACACAAAATTAACAAAGTTTGGACACATTGAGATTCATGCTATGGAAGACTTGTAATCAATGAAGCGGAGTTTTACCATAATAAGTCTTACATCACACTCTCTATATCGTAGTGTCCAATATTCAAGTTATAGATAGAATATTGATGTTAATGATAAATATTTTTATATTATAACTACAGTTATTCATTTGCCGAAAGCTTAAAACAAATGAAGCTCAAAATTCAGATGAGTATCAAACAATTCTGAGATTTCTAAAGAATAACGTAAGTAAATAGTACAAAGGTTACTTAAAAGTTTTAGGCAAATATAAAAGTCTTTAAATAAATATACAAGGAAATGAAACTAACATTGTTGAAATATGAATAAAATTACAGTAAGCGGATACCTACTTAGTTGAAAATAACTTTATATGAATCTATGCAATTTGAATATTTTTACAAAACTGTAACAGTGTCATTCTTAATATTCATTATATTCGAAGATAATCAGTTAAATATGATAACCTGTGTGGCCAGGCACAGTATAATTATACAATTTATTTAAATATTTTTTTTGTAAAATTGTTAAAGTATCATATTTATGTAAATTTCGCTTACGAAACACCTTTAAATACATATTTAGTGTAGTGAATTCATAAAAACCCTACAATATACAATTTTATAATTGTACTGATATTTTGTACAAAAATATTTAATGTTACATTCGTTTTAATCGAATTGAAAATTTATAGTATTGCTTTCATGTATCTATATAATATTATTATCAATTATCATAAACACTATCTAAAACTGCACAAACATCGTGTAAATAAGACACAGTCGTCAAAATCACGTCGCTATCAAGAAATGGATATTGAAAAATATTGAAATTATAAATGCATCAAACAAACTGATTAGTGATCAAAAACATATATGTATAACGGCAAGACCGAAGGTATAAAAATATTTATGGTCTCGGAGCAATGCAGAAACAATCAATACGTTTCTGTTGTTAACTGTATTCATGAACAAATATATTAACTTTGAAGTGATCTTTCAACTTTTTTCCAGGGTCACCAGAAATATATTCTTGGATACCAAAATGTAATGCTCTTGTGTGGAACAGGTTTTTAGTTTTTAAATCTGCTGTGTTTATGGTCTCAATTTAAAATTTGTTGTGTGTTAAGACATGTTAGTTTCACATACTAATATAACGAGACGATCCTGCTAACCCACACATTTAAATATGGATTAATATTAAAGTTATATATTATCTATACTTCGCATTCGAATATATTATGCTAATATTGCCAATCTCATTTACACTTAATGAGTGTTCATTTTTTATTTGTTCCAAGAGTTTGTTTATCACTCGATTTAGGTAGATAGGTGATATAATTAAAAATAGAAGTAGTAAGACCCGAAAGGTCTTTTTAGCTTACTACTTTAGTTCTATGAGAAATCCACAATGCTCTTGATATAAAATATCCAGGCAATACATTCTACCCGTATAGAAGAGCAGCAGAAATATTTTTGTCGGCCTAGTGCCTTCCCATTCTTAAACAACGGAATTTAATAATCATGAATATGTCCAAATTATAGTTTTTGTTCAATAAATGCTATTTCAAACTCAATTGATAAATATATTTCAAAATCTTATAACGGATAACATACGAATATCTATTTGGACATACCAATTTCTCGGATAAACCGAAAGTCATAATTTGTTGACTTCATCTTGTCGTTCCGGTTTTATTTTTAATCGTCTGGTATTTTTTCAATGCCAATCAGTTCGTCAAAGAGTGAGTGATTCTCAGGAATAACATGTGGTTCGTGCAGAATTTGTCGAGAGAACTTCAGTACTGCGCGCGCTAGTTGACCAACCGTCCATTTTCTGTCTACCAACACCCTGACCAGGGTGTCCAGCTGAAACAAACAGAATTCTTGCATATACATACTAATAACGTAAATGATAGATTTTTGTTTTTTTATTTTATCTTCTATATCGAACCCACGTAACGTTAGTATCTCAATTTGGCTTTTATAAACTTCACCTTGAACAATTTTTCATTCCCAAAAGTGTAATATATGAGAGCAGGTACTCCGGAGACACTCGCGGCCAGCCACTGCAGTATCAGCTTTAACTGGGCATGTCCACATTGACGCCGGCCGCAGCCCCAGTTGCCGGTCGCTACGGGTCTACAGCATCCACCCGTCACTATCTTGTGAGCTAGTTCATTTAGCTGGTGAAAAATATGCCTCGTTATAAAAACTACTTTGCTACAGCACACTTGCCTTAATTGTTTAACATGAAGTCAATACATTCAACAATGGTCTAATTGACGTTGCTCTGAAATTAGAACGAATTTCTTGGATCTGAGGATTTAAATAGAAACATTTAAATGGTCTATAAATATATTTTCCTTCTAAAAGGATAAAGAAAATCTTAAAAGTATGTGTGTCCACGCGTGTTTCTGGCTAAAAGTACAATTCTCACAGTTTTTCAAAAGCTACTTATCAATTATAGTCTTAGGTTTATATATTATAGTCACACAATAGTTTCTTAGAGTTGCCTTTTTTACAAATTCTATCGACTACAGCTAGAAAGTCATGACGTGTCGCGACCGAAGTCTATCGGTTTCATACATTTTGTTGGGTTAGAGACACATTATACCAGTGTGTTATATGAATATCTGTCGTGGCGCCGACTCCGCTCGTGCCGTGTCAGCCAATTTATATAAAGAAACCAATCTTTTTTCTCTCTTCATAAAACTCATTAATAACAAAAATTTAACATCCTCTTAAAAATCATTCTCAGAATCCGAATAGTAAACATTTAGATCGTTAGAGCGTTGCAAAGGTTAGTTTAGACTGTTCAGAAATAATGTTAGAGCGCGCCCTTATACAACCCATTTCAACACACCACAACATAATAGTACAATACTACTAGCTTAAGTGTTTGATAAGGGATATATATACGAGCCTCAACATTACTAATCTGAGGGGACGCAATGCCATAATAAAAATTATTAATGTTACAGATAGCAAATAATGCCGATCAAATTTTTTTTTCTGAGTAAGAAATGTTTAACATTTAAAGTTACGTTGCAAGCTTTGTATATGCTCATTTAGAAACCTTTCCGGGTGGTTCTAATATACGATATATTGGTTATAAATAGTGCCCGAATGTACGAACACATTTGACATTGCGTTACGTATTAAAAAGTTAGATGCAGTTCCAAACCGTGCAACAAAAAACAAATATGTCAAGATCCACCAGAAGTCCGGAACTGAAATGGTATATTCACACAGGAGGTGCATTAGGAGAGTGTGTTTGTTAATAGGTCAGGTTGCCTAGTTTGAAAATTAGCGACAGACAGAAGTGTGTCTGACCTTTGGTTTCTTTACTTTTATAGTGACGGGTTCACATTCGATACTCTCTTCTATTGTTTGTACGATCATGTTAACTACCCAATTAAGTTTTTTCTTCCTAGTATTCGCTTTGGTATTGGAAATTTGGGTGGATGACGTCTCTGTGGACGAATTCAAAGACTGCGTTGCTTTTGGAACCATCTCTCTTTCTTCTACTGAAGTAGTCGCCTCCATCCCCTCTAAAATCTCTTCTGGTATCGACTCTTTTACTTTATGTTTCTGTCAAAAATTGTGATTAGTGAAATTGGCATTTATTTAACATTTCGACTCCACAGGTATACGAGGTGTTTCGCGAGGTATAGCTGAATTGATTAGATCCGCAAATTATATGCAGTGGGCAATTATTATAATAGCCTTTTTGTTTGATTTCAAAACAGTTTTTACAATTCTATGTAATTTAGGTATCGATTGTTTGTTTTGCGATTTGTTTGCTTGATGTGTGGCTTTATATTAAATCAAAGCATAGACATTTCAGTTTTCTAATAAAGAGCAAGTGGTCGTTGTTAGTATAAATTTCAAAGAGGAAACATGTTAGTAATGTAATAAAAAGTTTTTTTACGCTTTCTGCTTACCCTGTTAGGGACCTAGCGTGATGGTATTATTATTATATTGTTGTTATTATAAATGTTACTGTGCACGAATGATACGAAACATAATTAAGGTAGATCAAATACAGACTGAAATTATAAAAATATAGTTAACGATTTTAAGAACAGTTAATAGGAAAGCGTTAGATGAATAATTTGTTTTCAATTAATGGGGCCGAGATATTGGAAGCGAGATGCTGTTGTATTTATTTATTTGAGCGTTATTTATTTTATATATTGCAAACATGATAGTTTTATAATATAGAAAACAAGGTACCAGATGAGCAGCGAGGCGGTGGCGCTGTCGGGCAAGCTCGAGCGAGAGGGAGCGAGCGGCGAGAGCGAGACGGCGCGGTCCGATGCGGTCGCGGTGCTCGCGGCAGCCGTACAGCTCGGCGCCTTCCGCGGACGCCGGCACCGCGCCGCTTGCCATCGACTCGCTTAGAGTACGCTTTAGTAGAGAACCCGCGAATCTAAAGATTCAAGTATTGAGAGACAAATATTTTAAATAGAGTTTAATGACAGAACTCAAAAAAAAAGGTTTATTGTGTATGGATAAAATTAATCGATTATTTAATAATAATTTAAAAGTAAAACGATCCATATTAATATTAATAGCATAATGATAAAATTAACGGAAATAATTTTTCCACTAAACTTTAAGTCATATACCTACTTTATACATGGGAATCGATCCATGAAATGAGCACAACAATAATTTTAAGGGATTACCTTATCACAGCTAAATCTCTAGAGTCTAATTCTCGATTCTTGTTTTCCACTTTATCATTATCAACTATTGGGTCACTGAGCCATTGGTTAAATTGCTCGTACACTTCTTCTAATTCCGACCTAAAAATAATAACAAATGTTGGTTATCCTAAAGAATTTATATGTTATGTACATTTTTTTTTCAAAAACAAATAATATTAAAACTTACGTATACTCAGTACTAAAACTATATTTCGAGCTATTTCCGGTGTCTTTTCTTCCAAGAATCTGATTTCGTGTTGGTGGGTTGCCGTTATTGTGTGTTTCATTTTCTGTGAGAACGAATCCTACGGATCCACCGCGTTTAATCCTTGAAAATAATTAATTTAGTAAAAACTTGGTTCATAGGAGGAACAATTCTGATAGAATAAATAAATAATATATATATATATATTTAGGGCAGTCGTATTTAGGTACATGAAATATTATTATTGTGTCAATGATTGTAGCAATTTTATTCAGTTAATATTTATGAATAGTATTTACTTTTAAAATAATAGTATTTACTATTCCTCGATGAATCATTCTTCATCTTAATAATAATAATAATTATTATTATTTATTAAACGACTTTACCTTTGTACTTCAATAATATTATTTACAGCGTCGTTACCTTATGTCATTGTCGTGAAGACCTGCTCCAGATATGCTGATGCCTACTGCATAACTCGAACTGTCCGTAGACCAGTCTCCAGTAGTGCTAGTAGTGCACGATTGTTCTGCCTCTCGACGCAGTGCATCTCTCAGCATGTCCGCGAAGCTAAGCCTCTTTTCTTCGGTTGATAGTTCTTTAGAATACTGGAATGAGTTTGGCCTGGCGCTCTCGCCCCTACCCTCGTCTTCACTACCTGCGATAACCAATAAACATATGATAACAGCCCAGAAAATTGGAATTAAAGAGATGTTTATACTAATGTAGAACTGGCTTCAACGGTCGTACATCAAGCACAGGGTAAGCTTGTTAAGTAATATTCGCGAATTCAAACTTGCCGTAATCAAAACTTCCATTGGCACTGTGGTATTCATCTTCGCTGGAATTGCAACTAGAGTAAAGGCTGTCCTGTTGAGCATCGAGGGACCCTAGGGCCGGGCTCCTGGTTACGGGCAGACATTCGCCAGATGAACCGAGCACAATGAATCTCCCCCGACGGTTGTTGAGCATACCGGCGTCAGGCGACAGCCAGCATTTCTTTTTTGATATTTCTACGCCTGGCACCAACGGGAAAAAATCTTTTTAGTGCAATATTATAGCAAACCCATAATTTGTCAGTATATTATGTTCACGATTAATTAAGGAAGACAAACCGATCAACAGAAAATGTTGATTATTTCTGCGTTTATTCCAAAATGCGTAATGTATGGAGTATTATTAGGGTAACAAGATGTAGTGAACACTTTATATTAAATCATTTTATCAAATCAGATGTAAGAGAATGCTTCGGTCACTCTAAAAATTAGCTATTGGCTAATGCTATATTGCGTTTTGAATGCTGATGTGCGGTTACTCTCAACTCCGTCAGACATTATTAACATAGTAGGGTAAATTATCTATTTTTCGTTACTGGAAAATAAAATCATGAAGAGGACGAAGAGAGGACGAAATCTGATGATTGCTTACTTGGGTCACTTAAGTTAAGGGTGGCTGGACAATAGTTGAGTGGCGACGGACTCCTACTATTGTAGCTGTTAATTGTGCTGCAAGAATATGCTTGTTTTATCATGACAGTTGCTTCGACTTCTGGCGGAGTGTTGCTCGTTGACTCACCTGAAAAAAATGTCGTCGAGACTGGGTCATCTAATTTTGGTCATACAATCATACACATTTGAATTAAGAACATTGAAAAACATCCGCAGTTATATTTCGTACCGATCGGCGATAGTCGTCTTTCCAGTTTTTGGTTGTCACGGCTCTTCATGGGCGTTTGTTGGAAGGCGAGAAGACATTTGTTTAGTTCCCTGAGCACGTTGTCTTCTTCCCATTGACTGAGCGGCAGCGCGCTGTAGTCCTCTGCGTCCATGAGGCATACTGTAACCTAAATAATTATGTAACCTATAATAATTATATTAACCAAATAATGTAAAACATTCATTACATCCACGGTTACCGTTTTTGGAATGATTTCAAGTTGAAGTAGTGGATTATGTGTAAAGTTTACAGATAAATTTTAATTTGGGACTTCATAAAGCATCGAGCCAAATTTGATTAGATACTATTGCTGCAATATCTTTAGTAATTTATCTTTAATACAAACCGTTTTTGGTTCGGTAAGTAGTTCTATATTCGGTTTTTGTTTTTTGTCGCTAATTCTGCTGAACATCCTGACGCCTTCCACTTTCAGCACCTCGTTGTCTTCCAGCGACTCAACCGACAGCATCGCTGGCAGCAGCTCGGGCATCATGAACATTGTCAGTGATTCCTGAAATGTATGTAATCGAATTGAATATGTAATATACAAGAGAAGTGGCATTGGGAACAGTTATATGACTGCAAGGAAGTGAATATTTGAGGTACTTACCTGGTAATCTCGCGTAGCTATAAAGCTAGCGTGTTATATGTATAAGGTCGACTTTTGTTACAGACTCTTACTGCTAAGTTGGAAGGGGGTGGGTTCGATTTCCGTCCAGGATAAACATTTGAGGAACGAGCACATTTTGTTTGTTCTGCGTTCGGGTGTATAGTATGTATAATATATGTAGTTTATCAGTTGTAGGCAACTGGTTTGGGATCAGATGGCCGTGTGTGGGCGTGTCCCAAAAAGTATTATAAACCTACCTGAGAATCTCCATCTATGAGTGTATCACCGCCCACTCGACTTGAAGCAAAACAAACCCTTAGGGCTTCGTCGTTCTCACAGCGTTCTGGTCTCCCTTCGTGCCGCACCAGCAGCTTGCAAAGAGGCAATGTGCACTCCAGCCAAT
>DWMP01000005.1:0-15749 GCA_018245295.1 Agara epimachia | reverse complement strand
TAGAGAACGTTTTCAAATTTAGAATAAATTTGAATTCGGAATGTCACCTTTGACATTATTGAACGTTATATGCACTTTGATGTACCGACACAGAAGCAGAAGGTTGCAATATTATTTAAACCGGTTTAATTATGAACAATGACTGTTACGAGTAATCCTAATCAAATACGCTCCAATTTATATCGCTCGATTAATAAATCACTGACGACTGATAAATGTGGATATCTTATCTAGACCCGAATATCTGAAATTAGAATTTGAACACGATACTACAATACAAACATGGGTATGTTCACTTTCACCTGCAATTATGTACATAAAAAAAATCGTTAACAAATTGCTTTGACGAAAAAAAACCTTCGCATGTGCTATCAGGAAGTACCTGTGTAAGTACACAAAATTTTATAGACTAAGGGCGCTAACACACTATAGAATATTTAACGATTTAGTACATTTTTATTATTTTCTACTTATTAATTTGAACTGCAACAATAGCGTGTTTTTTTCCTTTTCTAAATTGTATCTTTAATATACTTTTGTTTCTTGTAGGCTGACGTTTATGTCCTTAGCTTGGATATTTTCTTTCTGTCTTAATGAGCGTTCTAGTTCACTTTCATCGCCCAACAGTACAGATACATACAGGCGGCTGATTACGATGACGATACAGATGATGAAACTGCATTCCTCCATAGTAGTAGCTACGTCATAAAAGTTAACGTGAATTTCGTTACGTAAAAACGAAAAATGAGCAACTCTATCAGCGATTCCAATCTCGGCGGACGCCTTCGTAACAAGCCTATACTGATCATTTAATTTGTTAATACAGTTTTACGTTGCGGGAACATAATTAAACGAGTAGATTAGAGAAAGGCCCGAGATAAATTGCCCGATGATAACTTGCAAAAGTACGTCAAGAGAATCTACATTATCTGCAACTTATGCAATAATCGATACTGACGTTATAGAAAGCACACTGATTAAACCCAATTTTAATGTCACGAAGCCAGCTTACATAAACACCGGGGCCGTCCGTCCAACCATCAATTTCGGTTATTTGGAAGCCGATAGCCAATGCCGAGTCACAATACAATACGATCCCGCGATCAACAAATAGCCGGGTGAAAGTGAAATTTTAATACGGACTTAAACAATACGATTTGAATGACTTCATCACAATGAAGACGCTAATGGATGGGTCCAATCGCGAGTCGTGATTTTCATCTCGATCACTTTCCCAGCGACGGGATGAAGTGGCAATTTTTGATTAAACGATTCGGATCTTTTGATGAACGTGGCAAATAGCGGATATAATTTTGAAATCCTTAGAAGTGCAGTGTATTAAAAAAATGGCCGGAAGACAGACGGAGTAATGTCCCTGTAGCTCGCGACCAAAATACAGCTGCCGTATCTAAAAGGGGGCTTCGCACAGCGAGACAGCGAACGCTACGGCATGTATGACTGTCATAAAAGAAGGAAGGTACCATACAAGAGACCGGAGTCTTCCAACTGAGCAGAAGACAACCGAGGAACTTTTAGTCGGTAAAAATTCCACATAACCTTTTGAACGCTTTGCCTGTCCCCAAAAGAAAAAA
The DNA here is from genome assembly GCA_018245295.1 of Agara epimachia. Lineage (NCBI taxonomy): Eukaryota > Metazoa > Arthropoda > Insecta > Lepidoptera > Hesperiidae > Agara > Agara epimachia. The sequence continues at coordinate 14,157 of DWMP01000005.1, read as the reverse complement.
GAGGCAGACAGATGCATTTTTCCACGACGGCTGGTCAACGCTCATTGGGATTAGAGCTATTTTACCAAATAACTCAGCACGTTTTATCACCTAGCACCATTAAATCGATCGTTCTAAAGCTTGCATCGGCAGGATACGGCGATGCGATCAAAGAGCAAAATTCACGGCCATCCGATCTAGGCGAGACGGGCAAAAAGAGAACAACTGCACGAATTGAAAGAACAACGGACAAAGCGACGTTGCAGCGACGTACGAGCCGCGAACGCCCGGACCACGCTGAATGGCGAACGGAACTCGTCAGACGGCGAGAATCGTGCGATCACAAAAGACGCTGAAAAATAGGAGAGTCAAATCGAACGGAACCAACCGGCTTTCGTTCGAACACATTGCAAATTCAATGACGATCGTGTCAATCGGGCCGAAGACCCACTTGGTTAATAGAATAATAACAATAAATGTCCTGGGACAACACATGCGTGATGGACGTAGGCGCCGAGGGAGACCTAGACTGTCCTGTCTCGACCGAATAGGTCAGATACTGGCTGACGGCGGAGTCAAGAGTCTCCGAAACCGGCGTGTATGCATGAAGAGAGTGATGAATGTAGACGAAGCGCGTCAGGTTTGCGAGGACAGAGATATTTGGCACTCGGTGCGCCCTGCCTACCCCGTTAGGAACCTGGCGTGACGGTATGTGTGTATGTAAAAAATCCACATGTACAATTATTCGACGAAAATAATGCAATTAGCCAATCAATGAAAAGTCGCAATCCGCAGTCGCGCCGCGACAAACACGAACCTTAAATCGGTAATGAACAAAATTCTCCGGAACTCGGATTAACTGGCAACCGCGGGCACGCGACGTCGCGATATCTCGGCTGTATCGATTGCTACCTTTGCCCGTGCGATTTGAAGGACGCGGGCTGTCATACCGAAAGCGCGTTCCGAAACTGACAACAAATGTCATTGTTCTGAATATGGGCGCACAGATAACTAATGTTGCTGGAAAAAATTGATGTTGATAATATGTTATCTGTTTGAGATTTATTATTATACCATCACGCCAAGTTCTAATAACGGGGTAGACAGTGGCGCACCGAATGCCAAATATCTCTGTCCTTACAAACCTGATGTGCTTCGTCTACATTCATCACTCTTCTACATACACGCTAGTTTCGGAGACTCTTGACTCCCCGTCAGCCAGTGTCTGACCTATTCGGCAGAGATAGGACAGTCTAGGTCTCCCTAGGCACCAACATTGAGATTTATAAAATTTGACAAAAAACATATATTCTAGTTTTTTTTTATGTTGTCAGAGTAGCGAACGAGCTGGGAGCAGTCATGAGTGACCGCTCCCGCCCATTGACATCTGCAACGGACCTCTGATAGGGTTAGGACCTCTAATATGTATGTTTGCATCTTAATATGATCGAAGTAAAAACTGCATACCAAGTAAAATTAATATAAAATAAATAATTAACATTGACAACATATTTACGTTATTAATCTGTTGTTATGGAAATATATTTTAACCAAGACGCTGGCTGGTTGGTCGCTCTAATGCGAATTTGATTACAAAAAAGTGCCGCCAGAACTTGCTGTGCGAAAATCAAGAATTAATTGCAACGCCATCTGTTGAGCGGCACGGTAAGATGCTAATTCGGTGGCATTTCTTATCTATAGTGAAGTATTTCTTGGTAAATGATCTTTTATCCATTAGTACTGAGTTGTGTATGGCCAGCCGAACTTGTTGGCTCAAATATTGGCTACTCAGTCGCTTAAATAAAGCTATTCCCTGCCACTCATCTTTGTATTTACATCAATTTTGATACGCGAAGTTTGTCTTGTCTTCAGTTTAGGCGCGGGTAATATAAAATGTTTTAAAAGGCATTAAAAACAGCATTCCACGCAAGTGAAACCGGGACGCACAGCTAATCTTGTTCCACTACGGATACATATCTATAAAAGCCTCATCTTTCACAAAGCAAATCATACATCCGCAAGCTTCACTTATATGTACAATGGGGCATTAATCACACCGTGCATTTGTACCGAGATGAACTGTCAAAGTCCTAACTGACGTGCACCGCAAGCTTTACAGATAACAATGTTGCCATATTTTAAAATGTTTTATAATCTGTACCGATGATGCTGAATTATTATACTGTGGTTCAGTAAGAATTGCTTACAGTACGTCATTAACTAGCTGTACCAATATAATGGTAGATAGTGAGGTACAATTAGTTTATTTAAATTATTGTTCGGCTTAAAAGCGTCACGCCGTCACGGCACATGTCCGTCTTGACGCGCGTCAGTGGAAAGAAAGTAAGAAAACCTCTATTCATAGTGTTACGACGAAAAGAAAAAAGAAAAAAAGAACTATGTTTGACAACATGAATAATAGTGAGAATTGTGTTAACACTGGTGCAGTCGGTTTTGAAACATACAAAACGCATCGTAATGGTAACAGAAGTGCATCGTTATCGAAGCATTCCATGTGGACGGATGCAACTCATGCGGATGTATACCAAAGCTGCACAGTCAGAGTTACCAGTTTCCAATCATTTCAAATTTCAAATTGTTTTATATACTAGCTTTTACCGTATTAAACAAAGCACGTCAGGTTTGTAAGGACAGATATATTTGCCGCTCCGTGCGCCCTGCCTACCGCGATAGGGACTTCGGAGATGGTATAATACAAATATAATAAAATAATAATAAAAAATAAATAAATAAAATTAAAAGTATTAAATAAAATAAAAAGCCATCAACTGTAATGTTCGGTCAAGGCCCCTTATGGCAGTTTTTTTTTTAAGTAACAATAATAAATAAAACAAAACCATATGTTTGACAAATAACCTTAGAAAGTTTTTTTTTATTGCGTAATAGGCTTGTGCTTCACTGCGAGCTAACCTGACAGTACTGTTCTGTTGCTGGAGTTAAATCTTTGGAACCTGACATAGAATTCTACTCCTATGTAAGTCCTACTATATGAAAATATTGGAAACTAGGACTCTACTATAACTAAATACTCTCAATACAAACCAAGTGGATGTCCTAATATTACACATCAATGCTGATATGTGAGATACTATTTATTGCATAAGTACCTACTTATGAGTTATTAGCATTTTGCTATAAGACTTATTAGTTTAGTTCTTTTCAGTGAAGTAGATGTTTCTCAATGTTTCATAAATATTTATGAATGACACTTAGTGTCTACTCTTATGGATGGATTGTGGGAGTGACATGCTAACTGTTGCATTGTATATAATTGTGTATTTGCATGAGATAATTGAAAAGATTTGTCTGTTGTATAGAACAATAGACAAATCTTTACAATTATGATCATCATCATCATCATCATCATATCATCATCATCATACCGTCATGCCAGGTCCCTAACGATGTAGGCAGAAAGCACCAAGTGCCAAATATCTCTGTCCTTGCAAACCTGACGCGTTTCTCTTCATGCATACACACAACTTTTCAATTGTAATTTTCATAACTTTTACAATTGATTTTCATAGATACCTACTTTATGATATTTTTATATTATCTCTTGCTAACATAACAAACTGCATAGTAATGTATATATGTAATCAATTCAGGAATATTTTGTAATTTGTAAAACTTGGGAATATTATGCTTATGAGTAAAATTAATGTATACTAGTTTAAAAGGATTTCAATTTATTTTAAATAAAGAGAACATCATTAAAGACTAGGCATAATAAGTAAATGAACCATCATCAAAGTTGATCAAGCAATAATTCAAGCTTAATATTTTGCTAGTACTACTTTAGCTACTTTAAATAACATGTACTTATCTGAAAATAAATGAAGTATTTAGAATACAATGAATTCATGTTATATTTATACAATGTTTGTGCAACACGTGAAAGCATTAGAATAGTTTTTCTTAAATATCAATATCATATCTTTCATCATCACTGTTAGGGCTGTAGGTGTCTTCAGGCACACGAACTTCTCCACAAAACATCAGCTCAACATAACTGAAGTAGTCCAAAGCAATGTTAGTTAGCATAGCTCCTGTTGTGATACCTAATATTGTGCCTATTACTGGTCGTTGACCAACAGAGCTTCTAAGAATTGCCCACATGAATATGGATCCAAGAGGCCAAAGACAGCCTCCTAAGAATGCCCAAGAAAATCGTCTTGCAGGAGCAGCAGCAGCAATGTGGGGACGTGCCCATAGCCACAATCCAGCACCACCTCCAGCAGACAGGAATAACACATCTGTTATATCTCGCTTTGGAAATAATCTGGAACAATAGAATGTCACATTTAATGGCTCTACAATATATGTTTTAAAGTACATAAGATATAATGCAGCAATAACAATAACCAAATAAATAAAAATGTAAGTGAATATTTATATTAAAATTAACTTATGGTATTAAGATACATTTATAATACAAAAGTAGCATGATTATGTCGTTAGCACTAGCACTAGCAGGTATGTTATGTTAGCACTTAGAAAAAAAGAAAAAATATGTGTATAGACACATTTTATTATTACTGTTTACCTGATCATTAAATGTGGATTCATCACACTAACAGATAATGTTGTGTAACTAACAAGGCCTTGCATCGGTAAATAATAATATAAGACATTGTCCTTTGTGAATGGCGGTAATTTCACTTTACTGACAGAATGATTCACATAATCAACGGTTTTCGGTAACGATGCCGGTAAAGTAGAAATGATCTGTTTAATATTTTGACAAAATCGTTCCAAAGTTTCCATTCTTCTCGAACAAATATACGTTCTAGGGTTGAATTAATTAGTACACTTTAAGGTTACGTTACACATTATTTGGCAACTGTTAACATTTGTGACGCTATTTATACTGTAATTTTCTTACAGCCATACGTGATAGATGCAAGAATGAAAGATGAAGCAACAATTGATTCAAACTGCACAGCACAGATTCAACAAATTTGATGAGCAAATCCGTCAAATCAGTCTTATCCGTCAAGTGAGGTGACGACTTGGGATTTTTGAAGTTGGGTACAGTGTTTTTTATATCGTTAACGTCCATGGAATTACTTATTTCAGCCAAACGCGATACGTAGTGATTATTGACAAATACAAAATGATTTTTATTACTTCTGATTTTTCTGTGATTCTGATGGATTGAATCGAAACATTTTAATTATATACAAGAACGGATGATTTCCATGCATTCAATGCATTTAAATTTTGAATTAAATGAAAATATGGATATTATAATAAATAAAATGATAATGGTTAATAGATTTTAAATGTTATAATTAAATACATCATAAGATTTTTCGCAAACATAGATTGCTTTACTTTTAATAGTGATTGCCTATTACTGAAATACTAAATGTATTGTCGACTAATACCGGTTATAGGCATCACTACTTAGGCACTTGGCTATTTGCTAAAACTTGCAACATATGGAATGTCAAATTACTTTTAAAAAAACAGGCTATACATTATATTATGCTTATATAAAAAAATTAGGTTATGTAAACAATTAACATGTATACAATACTTTTATTCAGCAATTAAATTCGTAAATGGTGTAAAATAAAAATAAAATGCTTATTAATATGATTAAATCATTGCCATTACTTCTTTGTACCAAATTTTTAAATCATTCTAAGACCGTATTTAGCACTTATTTCATAAATAAATGCAATAGATATTTCAAAACTTATTCTATACTCGGTATAGAAACTTCTTGTGACGATACGGGATGTGCCATTATAAATAATAAGGGAGTATTACAAAGTGAAAGATTACAGTCACAAAATTTAGTACACCTTAGAAATGGAGGTATAATTCCAGATGTTGCTCAAGATTTACATAGAAAATATATTGAACCTACAATTGATGGAACTTTACAGGATGCCAAGTTAACCATGAATAATATTGCGGCCATAGCAGTTACTTTAGAACCAGGACTTCCACTTAGTTTAGCCATAGGCATGAAGTATGCAAAACATTTAGCTAGAAGACACAATAAACCAATTATTCCTATTCATCATATGGAAGCTCATGCATTGGTTGTTAGAATGCAGCATCAAGTAACATTTCCATATTTGACATTACTTATATCTGGAGGTCATTGTTTGTTAGCTGTTGTAAAGGATGTTAACAAATGTCTATTATTGGGCGAAAGCATGGATAGTGCTCCCGGAGAAGTCTTTGATAAAGTTGCTAGGCGATTGAAATTAAGAAATGTGTTTGAGTATTCTCAAATGTGTGGTGGTCAAGCTATTGAAATAGCAGCATCAAAGGCTACAAATCCTCATTTGTTTCAACTCCCTTTACCCTTAACAGAGTACAGAGACTGCAACTTTAGCTTTGCTGGAATTAAATCGTCAGTGTTATATCATGTTTTTAAAAAAGAGACAGAACATAATATTACAGCGGATAAATTAATACTGGAAGTTAATGATTTGTGTGCAGCTTTACTAATGGCTGTTTCTCGGCATTTAGTTCATAGAACACAAAGAGCTTTCGAGTTTTGCCGGCAAAATGAGTTGATCCCAGAAGATAAAAGGCAGCTTGTTGTGTCTGGTGGGGTGGCTTGTAATAATTACATATTTAATTCTTTGTCAATGCTATGCAATGAGTTTGACTACAAAATATTTCGACCGTCACCTAAGTTATGTACTGACAATGGAGTGATGATAGCTTGGAATGGCTTAGAAAAATGGAACAGAGGAATTGACATAATAAACGACTTACACAGCTTAGATATAAAGGCGATTAGTCCCCTCGGTGAAAGCCTTATCGGTGCTGTTTCTAAAGCACATATACCAACAAAACTTCTGAAAATAAGATTAAAAATGTAACAAGCCTGTTGTACTAAATTATGTCTGTTATTTAAAAAGTGTGTTATATTTATTTATATTGAATGTAATAATGTAACACAGAATATTATTTATTTATATGTACCCAAATGAAATATTTGTGTTGCATATTTATTACGGTGGCAGATTTCTGACTAAGTATAATTTGTTTATTGTAAAATAAATTATTTTATTTGTAAGTACTATTGCATCTTTTCTTTTAATGTTAAATTGTTTATTTTAACTTTTACAGGAATGTAATATAATACTATATTTATTATTACCATTTGAAAATACTTGATTGATTTTGATATTAAAAATTAAATTAACTCAGGGGTCTGAGTTTGAACATATACTAAATTATGTGTGGTTTTAAGATTTATTATTGCTTTTTGTAACAGTGAAGGAAAACCTCGCGACGGAATGTTTTAGGATTGTCAATATTTCTTAAGGCCTGTCGAATCTCTTGGCATACACTTAGTAGGCGAGGTATACTAGCCTTAACTTAAACATTATAGGTACGTAGTTATAATTCACAAATGATAATAATATTGACAGGCTGCAGTGGTCACAGGAATCACACTTGGGTCTTCAATTTAGAAAATGTTACATAGCTAACCATATACTCGGTAGTACCAACTACAGAGTAGTACATGCCAAGTACAGAGTTTTAAACGAATTCTCTTCCTATCCCTAATCCATACAAATATTTTACATCGTCAGGGATTGAATATCAAAGAACAGTAAAAAAGTTACCCAACCCTCATTACAATTGGACGTTTATGGTATACCTACCTACTTTTGAAAATGCGTTTAAAAACCGACTAAAAGTTGGAAGTTCAAACTTCAATTCGGCAAAGGCGCTATAGTGCGCTCACTTTTATATAGTACTATGTATATTATAGCACTTTTATAAAGCTGTCATATATGAGCACATTCATTAAAAGATTGCGTCATACGTTTATCTCATGAACATTTAACGAATCATTGAATCATTAATTGAAATCGTCTTAGTTTCAAAAGTTCTAGGCCAGAAATGGACAAATAGACGTATCTACACAATACAAGCTGGGAAGCTTTATATAGGCAGATAGCCGTACAAAAAGAATAAAGAGCATGAATACATGTTCTCGTTTGTTATTTGACATTTTAAAAATGTTGAAAATTATACATGGATTATATGCAGCGACCGCTAGCCGTTTAGCATTTTTTCAATCTCTATGGTTTATGTGCATCTTATTTCAACGAAATACTAGGTAGCTAGTAATACGAAGATCAGTATAGCGTTGGTTTGCACAGGCATCGTATCGTCTTTCAGAACTTCATATTGTCTCTTTGGATATGTTAAAAATACGTTCAGTAATAAAAATAATAAACTATGTATCAAGGAATAATGCTAATCAGAACGTTAACTTATCAAGTCGGATAAATAATAATAGTTATCCTTCAGAAAATCCGCATTCAATTAAACCCTTGAATTTTTACGAGATTCCCGGCCCTAAGTGTTACCCTGTTATTGGAACTTTATATAAATATTGGCCATTTATTGGTAAGTATTTTTCTATTTTTGTTATATATAATTAAATGATAAGGCAGAAACAATTTGATGTTTATGGTTATAATACTTTCGTAGGTATTTGTGGTAATGTTGTTACCACATATACCTATAATAATGGGTACACTAATAATTTTAATATATAAATAATAGCAACACTATCTTAAGCTTCATGATAGTGTTAACTGTGTTAGGTGTCTTTAATGAAATAAGTAAATAACTTTAAAAAAAGATGCATGTATGACACAGAATTGTTTTTTTAGGTGAATACGATGCCGAAACTCTACATAAAAATGCGTGGCTAAACTGGCGGCGTTACGGGGGACTAGTTAGAGAAACACCATTAGTGAATGTGCTCCACGTGTATGAACCTGAGCTTATAGAAACCTTATTACGGCAAAATGATCGCTACCCAGCTAGGCGTAGTCATACTGCCATGTTACACTATCGTCTGAGTAAACCTAAGGTTTACAACACGGGCGGTTTGCTTTCAACGTAATATTTTACGTTTTTGTTCACACATTTGTTGTAAATACCTTTTAACTTAGCTCTTAAGGTATTTAACAACACTGTAACTCAAATAACGCACATGGATATCGCATACTGCCATTTTAAAATTCGCAGCAATGGACCTGAATGGTGGAGACTTCGGAGTACATTTCAAAAGAATTTTACCGGACCTCAGAATGCAAAGGAACACGTGGGAAACACAGATATAGTTGTAAAAGAATTTGTGCAATGGATAAAACAAAGTCTCGTGTCCAAAAACCAAGATTTCCTTCCGTATTTTAACAGATTAAATTTAGAAGGTACATAGATAATAGAAGTCAATAATTTTGTTATATTTGCCCTTGTCTACGTTCAGAATTTACCATATGTTTGCAGTGATTGGAACAATCGCTTTTAACGAGCGCTTTCTAAGCTTCAGCGCTGACGAACAAAGCCCGGAATCACGCAGTAGTAAAATTATTGACGCAGCTTATGGTTCTAATAGTGGAATCATGAAACTAGACAAAGGGGTTCTTTGGAGATATTTTAGAACACCACTGTATAAAAAACTCGTATCTTCCCAAGAATTTCTAGAAAAGTATGTTGAATCTACATTAACTTTGTTATATCAGTGGATTTTATGTACAATCCTTACTATCACTTTTGTATATTACAGAGTATCTACGGAAATAATGTTACGAAAAATTAATTTTTTTAAAAGTGATCAAAATGAAAGAGATAAATCACTTCTGAGTTCATTTCTGCAACAACCTAATCTTGATTTGAAAGATATAAGAGGAATGATGGTTGATATTCTAATGGCAGCTATTGATACAGTGAGTATTTTTATCACTTTGTATGTTATATATTTTTAAAAAAAATTACGTTATACCAATGTAATTGCATTATATAACTTAGTATATTTTTTAAATTTTTTAGACAGCTTATGCAACAAGTTTCGCTCTGTATCATTTAGCGCGGAATCCAGAATGTCAGAAAAGAGTTTTTGATGAAGTTAAAACTTTACTACCTTCCAAGTGCACTGAAATTACACCTGAAATACTATCTAACGCTGTTTATGTTAGAAACAGTGTTAAAGAAAGTCTTCGACTTAATCCAGTTTCTGTGGGTATTGGCCGCGTTTTACAAAAAGATATTACGTTGAAAGGATTTTTAATCCCAAAAGGAGTAAGTTTATTACAATTTTTAAATTTGAAGCCTGATTGCCCGATTTTTACAATCAGACTATTATGTATATAACAGTGTCATTGTTAAAAAAACCGGTATTGTATAATGTTCAATATAATTTTGACTCAATATTTAATATTTTTAGACTGTAATTGTAACACAGAATATGATAGCCTCTCGGCTTCCTCAGTATGTCAATGAGCCAATGAGATTTAAGCCGGAGCGTTGGATGCGTGGATCACCAGATTATGAGAGCATCCATCCTTTTCTAAGTCTCCCATTTGGTTTTGGTCCGCGATCCTGTATTGCAAGAAGATTAGCGGAACAAAACATGTGCATAACTTTGATTCGGGTAATTCTGCGAACTTTTTTAAGCAATTCACTATGTATTCATGTTAATAGCTCGATTACTTTGACCATTTAAAAATATTTGTAATGTTTCAGTTGATGCGTGAGTTCCACATCGAATGGTTAGCTGGTGAGCTTGGTATTCGAACTATGTTAATTAACAAGCCAGATCAGCCTATCTTGCTGTCTTTTACGCCAACACCTTTGTAAGGTGATATAATTCGTTTATCATTACAGTTTTGCTATAGACAAAACTTTATTATTATCTGTACAAAAAATCAAAACCTTGAATAACTTTTATTGTAAAAAGCGATACTAATTCTGTAGAACGTTGTCCATACGTGAGGCTATTCAAAACTAACGTTAACCTTGATTTTTAGTATAAATTTCTTCTTTTTATACGTTTACATAAATAAAAGTATTTGTGAATCATCCATTTTTTATTATAAATATGTCCTCATTAATATTTCGTATTTCCATTTATATGATCTATTTCCGGTAAAAACCTGATCGTGTTAACTGAGACGGAAAGATCGGACTCATAAATACTTTTACCTCATCATTTTCAATTATGTTTGGTACAATACGTTCCGCTATGATACCCTGTGCGCATAAGGTTGGAAATGCAGGCGGAAGATCATCTCTCAAAACCTCATCATCAGGTACAAAAAATTGAGAAAAGTCTATTCTATTTGGAATAGATAATAAGTTCTTGAATTTTTCAAATATTACTGTCAAAATATCAGAACTCGAAGGTGAGTTTTTGTCCATCGGAATGCATTCTGCGATCGGTGGGCACATGGATGGAACAATTAGTTGGTCGGGAATTTCTATAAGACCGGGTAGTCTCGTAAATATAGGCTTTCGAATTATAACGTGAACGGGCAATTTTGGTAACTTGATAGGGGGTAAGACTGGAGGTTTAGGTATAACTACAGGTTTGTTCACTAGGGTCGGAAGTTTAGTTTGTGCTGGCACATTTAATACATAAGACGGACATGGCATAAGGATATTGATTTCATCAGCTGTTATAGGAAAATGCATAGGAAGGCATGAATTGTTAAAAGCAATTGGTATCTGTGGTTGGAGAGGAAATTTTGGCGGAGTAATGGAAATACTATTTTCTACTACCGGTGGTAATAAAACTGGTGGGAAAACAACTGGAGGAACTTGCTGAGTAGGTATTTTTCCAAAGACCAAACTTATTTCTTCATTAGGTACATTCGGCGTGCCAGCCATATTATCGCAGCAGCCAACTGCGTTGCTCCCTTGTTTGTAGGAACTAAATGGGGACCCAAAAATAATCTTGGGTTTGATGTACACGTTATTTCCTTGTTGAATTAATGTAGGAGATCCTGGAAGTGTCCCAGAGTCTTTGGAAGGGTTTCTAACTTCAATCTGTTTTAATTCTTTATTCTCGACTATTCGAACTTCAGCAGGCATTGAGTTGTCATTTTTTTCATCTAAGGCATATGCTTTATTCGCTATTAATACTCCGCATAAAAGGCAAGCAATAAATGCACTTCTTCCACCCTAGAAAGATAAATTAGTATTAATAAATACATCTTTGTATTTTAAAATGAGATATAATTTTAGGTCTTATTAAATCTTCGCAAATACAAACGTATTTTATAGCTAGCAAAGTTTACAGCCTATTATCTAATAGATATTCAGAGATGATGCTAAACACTTAGTCTTAACATCATCACGTTAGATGGACAATTTGTCTGTAAGATACTTAAAATTATTAATTAGGCAAAATCACCACTTACCATGATGTTGCTTTATCAAATGCAATAGAAATGTGATTTGATGAAATTGCTTGTGATTTATATAAATAAAAGATTTTGAATGTGTGATGGTCTTAACTGGTATTTCTGGATTGGTATAATTTGTTCTTGAATTAATATTGTTCAGATCATTAGTCGGTCATTATGATGTAGCAAAAGAAATTTACTATACTTTAATGAGGAATTTCAGAGCATATTAATTAAAACCTGAATTGTTGCAACATAATGCGGTTTCATAGATAGTCGAACCCATTGTCAAAAGTTTGTTGACGGAAGCAGCTTTGTGTCTTGATTGAAAGAGCGCGGCGTCACACTCGCTTTAAAACTGTAAGGCGCAAACTTTATTTTTCGAAGTTAAATTGGAAGTTTAACCGTGACTGATGTCTAAGGACCACACATACGTGATATGCTATAGTATTTATAAAGTATTCAATTATATACGTTAAAATGTCGTTATTTTCAATCGAATGAGCTCTTCTACTTGCATACCTATTATAATAAATGGAGTATAATTATACTACATTTATTACTACAGTTTACAAACGCAAACCAGATTAGCTCCAGTACTACAATAACTGGTTTGTAATGAGTATAACGATTCTGTCGTTATATTTATTCATTAGTTTATATGACAGTGGTACATATTTTAGGAAACAATTCAAAGTATATTTATCTCTTGATAAAATGTTACTCGATCAAGTCGGTCGTTCTTTTTGTACTTTTTTACGTATTTTTATATTTTTAAATGTTCTTTGTAAAAATTGCAATACGCATGGGATTTACGGGAAAAAATTGGTTGGATTTTGTATTTCTATTATAATTAGGCATCGTTTTCCTTTCTATTGCTGTTGCAACTGTTAATTATTGTTGATTAAGTAAAATTAACCCAAAAACGTCTTAGAAATGCGATGTGTTCTAAATGTGCTTCTCACTTTTGATTCTCACTTATGATTGAGTATTAGGTAATTCAATTTTGATCACTTATGCGATTATGATAACATACGATTGATATAAAACCCGGAAGTTTTTCTTATAAATAGTAGTTTCGATTTATACTCAAAAACCTAAAGGTATTTATTTAGTGTTCATTTAATAAGCGTAATAAGAAATGCATAATTGCTTTTGTGTAAAAAAATAATAATTTAATTTTCTAGATGATGCTTCTGGGTTTGCTTTGCTTAACTGTGACAGCTGCAGCTCTTCCTACGCCGGAAATTTCCGCTGTCAATGGATCTAATAGTACTGAGCAAAACAAAAACTTAGTAGAATTCACTGTGACTCCTCAAGAATCGGGTTTTACAACAAAATTGGAAAACGGTCTTCCTGTTATTATACCTTCTGCTCCTGTGTTGCCGCCTCTGTATATTTTTGATTACGAAAAAAATGAGAACGATGATGAGGGTAAGACTGAACCAAACATCGACCTAACAGGCCAGCCTTTGCGTGAAATCGATCTTGCAGAATTTATTAACGGATTGCCAATAATTTCTTCATTTTATTCTTTCCAATCCTTTCCGGTGCCTGATGTGTTTGATTTATTTGATTTCCTGTCCTCAATTTCGCCGTCCAGCTCAGATACGGACTCTGACGCTGACTCCCGCGTTGAATATCCATTTTATGCAGTAGTTGTTAAGTAATGATATTAACAATATGTTCATAAATAAAATAATTATGATGAATTATCCTTCAGTAACTACACACTTGGAAAGTTTTTAATAACGTAACATTTTTGTGTATACATTTGTGACGCTATGGAAATACACAATATACCCTAAATATGAAATCTATTTTTATCATTTTCTTTAATATGGGTACTTTGTCACTAAGATAAATCTCATTTTGGTTTTAATAACGATTTCTAGTTCTCTTAAATAGTTCAAGCACTTAGCGGAAGTATTATGAAATAGTTCCGTTTTACTATCATACTATGTAGTTTGTA
>DWMP01000004.1:0-15873 GCA_018245295.1 Agara epimachia | reverse complement strand
TAGCTCCCCCTGGTGTCTCTCGGCAGACACCAGCAATCTGTTCCGTGAAGTCCCTCACAGGAATACAGGTATACCCCCTCCCCCTCTCGCTCTCTCTGTTTCCCCAAATAGGTCGATGTGATACTTTTATATTGTCATTACACAATAACACAACTGGTTGCACACAGATATAAGGAAACTTCGACAGCATCTCCAGTTATTACTATTAAAGAACTTACATAAACTTACCTTCCATTTGAGTCTTGCACTCGAAACAAATAGGTTTGATCAATAATACAACGACATGATAGGTAACTTCAATTTATTTATTATTTACCACAAAATATAGACGCAACACAACTTCTATTTAGTACCTACAATAAATGTGTTTTATTTTGATTACTAGTTGATTGGTATTTGGAAATAAAACCACAGATATTTTTCGCTCTATATTAGGCTACATCCGTAGAGGCATCTTATACAGCATAACAAATTCTCTGTGTTGTATGCAGAACGTTTCAAGTCAACAATTCTTACATTTTAATATTTTTTACAATTGTTTATCTCATAACATTTTTAACATTACCCTTATACTAAGATTATTCTTTATCAGCCAATGTACATTAATAAAGCTTTTAACGCTAATAAAAAATCTAGCACAAAATCAGTTCCGAACGAATCATCACGACTGTTTTCATTTAATGAAATCACACTCGGACTACTTAGAATATAGTTTATAATCAAAACAAGAAAGTTACCCAATATATAATATTCAATGAGGAATAGTTTTAGCTAGACTCAAAACTTCAACAGACAAGACGACGCGGCGCGGCGGGGGGCGGTCAGGCGCCGAGCTGCTTGTACAGCAGCGGCACGTAGTCGTCGAACTGCGCCTGGTAGAAGTTGCCGGCCAGCGGTTCTCCCAGCCCGTACTTCTCCGCGAACTTGGCGATCGAGAACATGGCGCGCTTGTCCCCGGACCTGGTGGCGTCGACCGATATTTCATTATAAAAACACACTCCATCTCCATATATAAAAATAAAACTGTTTGCGCAGCTCATTATACTCAAGTAAAACATTTCTATCAGCAAATAATATCATTCTGCGGTTAAAATCATCAACTTAAAAACTGTACGCAATTCAATGGTCTCTCTCTCTCTCTCTCTCTATGCTTCATTTTATGCGTGCTCGTCGTGAAACTTACGTATTGGGGAGGCGCGGCTCGTCGAAGGTCAGCTTGGCGGGCTGCTTGTACACCAGGAACACGTAGCGGTGCAGGCCGGTGTCGGGCGGTGGGCCCGAGCCCACGTACGCGGAGAGCACCTCGCCGGCCGACACGTTGCAGCCGGGGATGTTGCCCACCAGCCAGTGGTGCCATTCGCGGAACGTAGGCTCCTTGCGGGACGGCGCGTCGGGGTCTGCGACGGACCGGGACGGAGAGGCGCGGGAAGGGCCATCGATTCATTCTTACTTTAATCATTCTACGTTGTGTCTTAACATTATGAAATACACTATTCCACAATCACTTCACATACTTTCATTACAATAGAGAAGATGGACAATGAATTAAATAGGATTCAGAGAGTAAAAAAAAAGAATTAGAAAAGAATTCATAATGCAAGGAAGAATTACAACTGTGAAGTAGATGAACTGACCGGTCATGGCGAGAGTGTAGAGCTGGTCGGGGCTGGCATCCCACGAGACGGTGGGCACGTCCTTCACCTGGGTGGGCGTCAGCTCGTTGCCTTCCATCACCTCGACGCCACTCGGATATTTCACCTGCAAGTTAACGAGCAATTTAAAAAAAACTCCTAACTCGTCTCGCGGCCGAGCGGTTAGAGCTCGTACATAAATTCATAATTCATGAGCTACAATCTCTACTGTGACAATGATAGATTAAATTTCAAACAAATCTACATATAATAATGTGAACCACAGTGGCGTTAAAACGATGTGAAGGTACTGTCCAGAAAATGTTGGCCCTGGACGGATAGAAGCGTTTTAATTTTCTAAGCTGAGGTCTGATTTATCCAACGATGTCAATGTAATATAACAGACACAGTAGTCGCTTGTTCACACGACTGTACTCGGTGGATACAATGGCCATTATTACTTAGACAACTTGAGCTAACTTAAAAGTTACATATTTGTTATATTTAGACATATATTAATTTATCATCATCATTATTTTAATTCCGGTTATAATATATTTCAAACCTATTTTTTTGGTTTGACTAATTAGTTAATTAATTATTATTTTTTGCTTTCTGCCTACCCCATTAGGGGCCTAGCGTGACGGTATGTTGTCGATTAATTAGTAATTTAGGTATGATTTAAAAAAAAATGCTGAATTCGAAGCTAGCAGCATAATTTCTATTTCTATCTGTTGCACGGGCAAGGACGCTAGGCACCAGCTAGTGTTTGTATAATGTACAGCGGTAGAAAAGTCGAAAACGTCAGATTAATGAGCGTCATCTAATAAGCTTCCATTAGTATGGACGATAGTGTCACACTATGCGAGCCGTGATTATTGAGCGGTAAATGCCTCCCGACACGTTCACCGAGCACGGTGTGATCATCTGCGCTCTACAACTTAATTGCAATCACACGAGGTCGTGCTGATCGTTTGTTAGCTGTCGCCTCATTGTCGCACGGATCTAAATAATCATGTCCATAATGAAATCTGCACGCTGGCTGGCCGCATCCAGGTGGATGGACGCACGAAGCGACACTATTTCACAGCAAATTGTACGACAAAAACTCGGCAGAATAAAAATAGTCATTTTTAGATAACTAGTGTTCATTATTATTATGACATTGCGAACTGTACGATACTTCATTTCAATGATATAATTAAATAAAATGTATGTTCTAGATGCTTTAGGTTACCTATGAAGTAAACTTATTTGTACTTGGGAGCAACATTATTTTCGAATTAGCATTAGCGTTCAAAGTTCGCTGGAGAAAGTGATAACTTCAGTTTTTTGCCGCTAAATGGCGATATTGGCTCCTATGAATACCGGTTTGACGGTTGTAGCCGGCTCTTAGGTCCACACGAGGTCAAAAAAGTCTATTGATTTTTATACAATTTTCGGTAATGGGTAGCGTTATATGATATGTATGAATTATGGAATGAAATTGGGACACTTCCCACACGACTTTCTAAAGCGCAACTATTCCACTTGGGCAAAACTCCTAACTTATTTTTATCTGCATATAACTATTTGCAAACAACATCATTATATGCATACGTTCTGGAGAGTAATCTTCGATAACAACGTAGGTATGTAAATTTTATTTCTGAAAATTGGAATTCATTTCTTTTGAATACGTACTTATCTTTGTCAATATATCTGCGCTATCAGACTATAACACACACGACGACATCGCACGCTTTTACATAACGACATAAAATTAACGACACTTGATTAAAACATCAATACAATATTTTGTAAACTCGGTCTTTTTCAGATCATTCAAATTGCCCGGTTTGAGGTCAGCACACACTGCCTTTTGAGAAACCATAATATTTACGAAATACATCAATAATATTTCATAACACAGTAAAATATAAGGAGTTATAACGTAGCCCTTTAGAATATCAATAAATAGAAGTTCCTTGCACCTAAAGAATGGCGGTCAGTTAGACCTGTTAGAAGTAACATAAAAACGTATACTCACCGTGGCGAGGGTGGCGGGCGCCTTGGGGATGACATCGGGTACGACGCCGTGCGCCTCGAACGATTTCGCAACCGTGGACATGGCTCGCGCGAGCACCCTAAAATTGACCATAGTGGTGTGGGCTAGTAACAAAACAATCGCACATCTCAATATCCGCCCCATTCCGACGTGGACAATATGAACACGCAATATAATCAATTTAAAAGTGTGAACACGATGCGATCGACTCGCGGGACGGAGCGCCGACAAGTGCAGTCAAGTAGCAGTAGTCAAATAGCGGAAACTGGTTATAACCAAGTAGCACAGACTTGTACAATCATGTACACAAGTAATTGTTATTCGCCATTCGAAATAAGTTACCCTTGCTGAGCCTTGCGGACTTACACATAGTATAATAAAACAGAATCGTAATGATATTTTTCACATTTTTTTTTTAAATGACAAAAGATTTTATAAACAGTATTGCTAAACATTTCTGATAGTATGTTAGACATTCTGCCGATAAACTGCATTGCAGTTTGGCAGATTGTTTGGAAGCGAGTGCATCTGTTTTATTTTTGGGATATAATATTTAAAAAAACACTTATGTAGAACTTCTAACTTACATTGTAAATAAATAAAACTTAATAATAAGTAACAAACACAAATTTCATCTTCGTACAAATAAAATATTTACGTAAGTACTTTTAACTTGATTTGCATTATCGTCGAAAGGAAGACCTTAGATTATACACATTAAAGATTTTATTTATTCCAACATACTGTCAGAAATGTTTATCGATGTAGTGTTTAAAAATGTTCATAATTATTTTTTTTTTAAATCATTACGATCCTGTTTTATAACTCTATATTGTGCAAAAAATCGCATGGGTCAACTAGCAATGTTAAAATTGGTAAACATAAATATGTATATTAGTTTTACAACTCCACACTATATGATTGATAGGCGTAACTTATCATACATGCATACGTAAAAAACTATAAGACAACATGAGACGTTTTAGGAATTACTTTCTTGACTGTACCTGTAGTGTACTTACAATTTCATAACATGAATCGATTGGATTCTAATTGTCTCAAAGATGTTTGATATCATTGGAATATTTCAGCTATAGATTGTATTTCAATACCTATTTGAAACTGATAGTTCACAACTCTTGGAATTGTAAATGAGGAATAGGCTGACAATTATTTTTAGAAATATAAAGTAAAATGTTAAATTATGTTATTAAAAAGCACTACCAAGGTTGAAGGAAGGTAGCCGAAACCTTCCATATGCTTGGTGTTATGGATTGGAGACGAGATCTAAAACAGATTTTGTCATAGTAATGTGATGATGTAACTAAATATATGGATTCAAAGTAAACTAAATCCTAAAACACTTTCTAAATCTACAAATTCAATGATACCCAAGACAAAGTGTATGATGTGGACAGGATATTTTTCACTTAATGCAATACATTTTGCAGTACAACTCAAATATAGTGACTTCTAGACATAACAAAATTATGGTATATTATTGTGCTCAAAATTCAGATAAAGTAATATAGAACCATAATTAAATTTGTAACAAATGGGCAAATTAACTACTAAAATACCTATAAACTCAGATACATAAAAAGTACAAAGAATCAAGCCACATATTGAGTATGTACTTACTTTAATTTATAGAATACACCTGTAACCCGTCTGCTGTAGCTGTGTAAAATTAAAACTAGAGGGTACGCTGTTATTTTAAAAAGCAGTACTTTAACGGTCTTATAATTCTAAATACAGGTGATAAACCTTAGTCTTGAGCAGGCATTATAAAGAACGAAAAAAAATGTTGTTTTCTAAATTCTCTGAAATAATTTTCGATAGAATCATATATTGCATTCATTCATCGCTTGATTTTAAGGTTATGAAGGTAGCTTACGATCGTATTACAAATTATTACTAACAACATTACAGTATAAATAAGAAAGTACGTATTCTAGAATTATATCACATGAATTACGTAACCTTAAAACGAATTTGGGCACCGCAAACAATATGGTAAGAAACACGGAATGTTAGGCTAGATAATTATAACTATTTTTTAATACTAACAAGTAGCAAAACTTTTCATCGTTATTAAACTTACCTGTAATATGTAGGTTACGCAGTAAAAATTGATAAAGCGATAAGGATTTATGTAAATAATAAAAGAAACGACAAAATTATCACAAAACGCCGGTCCAATCAATATCAATAAACTTGTATAGTTCACTATCCACTTACGGAGAAAGGTAAATATCAACACTGTAAGCCGCTAGACCGTTACACGTTTTTGATATTCAAGTGGAACATAGTACTCTGGCTAAAGGTGAGTTCATATTTGTAACACTGCGCCGACCAGGATTGCGTGCGATCGCAACCAGACTTTTGTAGTTGGTATTATAACTGTATATGGTCTAACATTATAATATTATGTCACATGTACTTGGCGATTGGCGCATGTTATTTCGGAGTGCTTGTTAGCCCTTCATTATATTTATTCCATGGTTTAGTTTAGATACAGATTGATATCTATCTATATTACTTGTTACGGAATTTATAATTTTCAGTTGTGCCCTTATATTTATAGTGCTGAACAATTGAATATTATATTGTACATAGTTGTAGTTATTACAAAGATTGATATATTCAAATGTGTATTGATCGACTTTCTTTAACACTTTATTGTATTATTTGTTGTTTATTTAGGAAAATCGTTGTACAGATATGGTCAAACAACTGGGAGACTCGAAACGCGTTTATGGAAATGACAAACCTCGTTGTCATTGTCAATGTCATTTCGGTAATTTTTACATGTTGTTTATAACTGGTTATTATAAGAAAAGGCGAGATATACACTACATAGAGCTTTAAAATAAATATTATGATTACTTCGTGTAAAGCATTATAAAGTTTTTTGGCATTTTATTTGTTCATGTTTGTGTTTTGTAAGTGTAAAATGTTTGCTACAACATGTTAGGTGATATACAGTTAACGAAGCGTTTGATTATTATTGCAATAGTTCTTGGGGTTATTTTGATTTTAAAAGAATACGTGTTTGTTTTAACATCATGACTCAACAAAGAGTAGCGTATTTCTACAACGCGGATGTTGGGAATTTCCACTATGGACCCGGGCATCCCATGAAACCACATAGACTTTCAGTCACTCACAGCCTGGTTCTAAACTACGGATTACATAAAAAAATGCAAATTTACAAGCCTTATAGGGCCAGTGCCCATGATATGTGTCGATTCCACAGTGAGGATTATATAGAGTTTCTTCAAAATGTCACTCCACAGAATATTCAAAGTGAGTTTACCTACAACTTTTTTTTTTATTGCTCTTGACTTTGTCCTCGATGAGTTAATTTTTTGGGTGGCTGAAATGTTTATGATTACACTTAGTCATGGCATACCTATTTTTTTACATAAAATTAGCAGCTTGATGACTTCTGTCTTAGACCCTTGCATACAGTTCAGGTACCTGAACAAAATAGATATAGAGGTCAGGTCCATTACCCATGTGTTGCTATGTTCGTGCATGAAGAGGGAACAACATGTTGGTCAATACTACTAACATGTTTCCTATTGGCAACTGGTTATTGGTTTGGATATGTAGAAAGACTGGCTGGTGAAAGGATGACAAAAGTGGTGAGGGAAGACTACCACTACTCTGTCTACGTCCATAACATATGGAAGCAAATAGTTGATTGGAGGGGGGTTAGATGTCTCTGAATTTAGTCTACATCCATGAAAATGGTGATGTTCTAGAAGATGCATGTGAGGTCTGAAAGGATAGAGTTGGCGGCTACTTGGCAGTCAATGCTCTCTGTCTATCCTATAAGGCATTCCAGTTATGAAAATGTATTAATCATTGTAATAATAAAAAAAAATTGAAATGTTTCAGGTTACTCCAAAGACCTTCTGCATTATAATGTGGGTGATGACTGTCCAGTATTTGAGGGTCTGTTTGACTTCTGCTCCATGTACACGGGTGCTTCCTTGGAAGGTGCTATGAAACTGAACAATAATGCCTGTGATATAGCTATCAATTGGTCTGGAGGTTTACATCATGCTAAGAAATTTGAACCTTCAGGTAATATTCTTTATTTGGCGCTGAGCAAATTATTGGTAGAAAGCTGCAACTTTTCTACAAATGATTTTATAATATTTAATGATAGTTTGCCTGATAGTCATTGGGGCTATGCCAGTCGCGTTCAACTTAGAACTTTATAAACAACCAACTATGATTAGCTGCCTTGCACATTATGATTTTTATGTTGTTATTTGTATTTGTTTGTTTCTTATTATCTACACTTCAATATAGTGTTGATCCTAATTCCCACAGGGATATTCAGAGACTAAAGATTTCCACTGTCTATGGCTCTGACAAACTTTTTATGCCTGTAATTACATTTAACTTACTCTTGACCTGGTCTACAAGTGGTTATATTCTATGTTTTTGAGTAAGAAAGTACTTTTTACATTAAGCGACAAGGACAGATCAATAAATAAAGCCATGAAATATTCCATGAAATGAGTACTGAAAAACAAATTATTTTGATCACATTTATTTTTATATATAGTAAATTGTGAATTTAATATATAAAAAAATTAATGTGTGAAGATTATGTGATTAATAAAAGATTTATATGAACATATTCACATGGAATTAAACTATACATCCGCAACGCTATGGAACTTTCTAGAACCTAGAACTTTGTCAAGATCTCTGAAACTATCGCCTTCTGTCGGTCGCATCTGACTAAGACCGTAATCAAATCTGACTAATAAAAATGCATGTAGTCTAGGGATGAATTTTAACATTGTAACTATTACTTATTTTACTTTTTTTGTATCATTGAATAATCATATAAGACTGTATATTATTGTGTAAAACATAAATTGTCTAGTATTTTAAGCAAACAATTTGACACACTTGTGCTAGCTGGGAATACAAGATATTTAATTTTTTGTTCAATTAATTGCAATATTTGTATTGAACATAGTTGTTTATTAACTTAGTATGGTCATGGCAGCCATGCATTACAAACCTTGGTACTGTTGCTATGAGTTTAATGTGCAATTGTTTATAACAGGCATATCTTTGCTACAGGTTTCTGCTATGTAAATGACATCGTTATAGCAATATTGGAGCTCCTAAAATATCACCCGCGGGTCCTTTACATAGATATCGATGTGCATCATGGAGATGGAGTCCAGGAGGCCTTCTACTTGACAGACAGAGTGATGACAGTGAGTTTTCACAAGTACGGGAACTACTTCTTCCCAGGAACGGGAGATATGTATGAGATTGGTGCTGAGAGTGGTCGTTATTTTTCAGTTAATGTACCATTAAAAGAAGGAATTGATGATCAGAGTTATGTTCAGGTGTGTTTCTAATTGAATTGTCTTCTTAATGTCACAAAATTTACATAAAGACCGAATCTTCTGTTTATAGATTTCTCATAGTTGCTTTGATTGCAAATTATGATTCCTTGACTACTCTTATACCTGTAATTGTACTATACCTATAAGTATTCTGGTCTGGTGGTTAGAGATCGTGAGTGCTAAACTGGAGGTTGTGGGTTTTATTCTCATCAGAATTATCAATATTTCTCGAAATAGTAATGGAATCTATCTGTTAATTAAACTATCCTAAAATCCTTGTACCAAGCTTTACCTAATCCGATTAAATCTCCATAACCGTAGCTCAAGAAATCTTATTAATAATTATGAATATATATCAGTTGCAAGTAACTAATCGAGGAAGTTTATTGAGCTTCACATGTTACTCATCAGTACTGTACTTAATACGTGGAATACTTGTTTTTCAATTAAGTCACACAACACAACGTATTCCAGGTATTCAAGCCGGTGATAGCGAATGTCATGGAGTTTTACCGACCGACCGCAATAGTCCTACAATGTGGCGCCGACTCCCTCGCCGGCGACCGTCTCGGTTGCTTCTCGCTGTCCACGCGCGGTCACGGCGAGTGCGTCAAGTTCGTCAAGAATCTGAACGTGCCCACTCTCGTCGTGGGAGGGGGCGGGTGAGTTGTACCCGCTCTGTATATTATCGCAATCTTCATTGCTCACTGTCCATTTAGGTGTCGCCCTATAGGACGGTACATGGAATCGGTTTTTTTATATTGTTAACGAGTTTATATAACTATTGTCATTCAATAAATTCGGTTTATTTTAACGGTTGTATAAGGTTGCAATGCTTACATTGCAATGTGCTGATTATATGTATATATGTATATATGAATGGAATGTTATGAAACACAATTTTGTTGTCAGATACACCTTGCGGAACGTAGCTCGCTGCTGGACTTACGAAACTTCCCTGCTTGTAGACGAAAATATATCTAACGAGCTTCCCTATACGGAGTACTTGGAATTTTTCGCGCCCGATTTCCAATTACATCCAGACATTAACAGGTAATTATTGCTGCACAAGTTATCTTGTCTCGATACTTTTCGTTGATCTAAGGCCACTCCTGTTATCATTTGTCGTAAGCATTGATAAGTAATTAGTTACTTAGTTGAAAATTGAAACAAATATTGAGCGGTCACTTGCATTAACTTCAATAAATATTTGTATTATCAACTAGTTTTGGATACCTAAGAGATCATCCTTTCTTTTACAGCACAACGAATGCGAATAGTAAGCAATACTTAGAAGCTATCTCAAAGCACGTGTACGATAACTTGAAAATGTGTCAACATTCCCCGGCCGTTCAAATGACCCACATACCAGGTAACTATTAAAAGTCCATTAGATTTGTCTACATGGAAGTACCTATATAAGGAACAACCGGCCGAAAATCCTTAAGGTTGCGGTTCCCCGAGCTGCGACCGAGCGATGTGCTAGCATAGTATGTTTTGAAAGTTTTTTGTCGTTATAAAAATGTGTCCATGTGATTAACCTACAGCCTCGGCTCAGTCGATAGGATGGGTACTACGTCACGCTCGAGACGTTTGACACTCGTCGCTCTCTGCCCACCCTGTCAGGGAGCCGGCGTGATGGTACAATAACAGACTACACACGGTCTTTACGACTTTTCAGGTGATTTCTTCCCCGAAGAGTATAGAATAAAAGACGAACCGGACCCCGACGTGCGCATGAGCCAGGACGAGGTCGACAAAATAGTGGAGCCCAAGAACGAGTTCTACGACGACGAGAAGGACAACGACAAGGAGATATTGATACCGGAGATAAAGGAAGCATAGCAGTTAGATGGCCTGACGGACCCGCTGGCCATCTGATACGAAACAGGGTTCAAGAAGTTCAAGAGATTCTTGTGACTTGTCTTCCAAACGCCAATTGCGACTTTATTGGACGATGCAGTGTTTGTGCAGTGATATAAGGGACGGGGTGATTTTACGGATAAACTTTAACATTAGCTACTAAGTATAGGGAGGGACAATGTTTTAAATAAAAGGTAGCACCGCTTGATGTGTTAGGTAACGGTGGTGTTGTTATTTAATTGTACATTAGGTCAGGTTTTATTAGGAACAATAATATGAATTACATTTTAAAAAATATTTAACAATAATGCTTGCTATAAGTATATAGCTATAGGCGGCACGCTGTGCGTCTGTCGAGAGCTCGTTTCTTTGTTTCCTTATATATAAAGTAACCGATGACGTGCTTGAGACGAGATTACTGATCGAACACTTATTGTACTGTACGCAGACTATCTTACTGATTACTGACATATTGCCCTTTGGCCTTGCGGTGCTCTCGGTAACGAGTAAAACGTGGAGCTCAAGCTACCCTACGCTACGCTACGCGATGCATCTACTTGTGCCGTCTCATTTCAAAAGTCTCCCAAATATATCTCAGTTCAAAAGTGCATGCATACGTTCACTCCTGTAAGTATTACCTCATTAGTCAAATGAGATCACGCTGAAAGAGTGAGGCAAACGGTACAAGAAACGACCTCAAACTGTGTAAATGTAATAATATAAATGAAATCTTTAAAAGTTATTGCGTTTATTGAAGTATAAATACTTCAAATGATATTATACATTTTGCTGAAATTGCGGAATCAGATGTGATTATCCTTTATAAGGATACCTAAAAATAAAATAGGGTGCATTGTCCACGACCATACACAATATATTGTCACTATGGATTTACATACACACGAGATGTAGTTCATATTTTGCTTTAAGTATTTATACATACTATTGATGGATTATTATAAAAAGTTATAACAACGTCAGAGGATGGAATAGATAACCAGTCCGTCTGTATTTAATATGAGCTATATTTTAAGTTTAATGTCGTGTATACAGTTTGAATGTAGAAATTGCACGATGAAGCTCCACATTGAGCAGAAAGTTTTATTTTTGATATTAATTTTATTGGTTTAAAAAAAATTCAAAATGTAATTAAATCGACTCTTTCAATTTATATGACATTGTGTGGTGTATTTTTTATGTGTGGAGAGTCTTGCGACTCGGGGCCGAGGACCGACGTGTTATTTCTTAAATTTACAGTTCGTTGTCGAGCTGCCACCGCATAAAATGATGTCAATGGATTTGGGAGTATTTTTTTATGCGTACAATGATTTTATACCTACGAGTAGGTGCGCTGATATTACATTTATTTAGCTACATGTGATGTTGCATATTCGCCGATGAAACAAGAAAAGACGTATCTCTGGCTCGTTTCACAATTGTGATTACCGATCGTGCTAGCCGATGTTAACGTAATGGATCTCTCGTCCAGGTACCAAATTACTGATAGGTATCTAGTGTCTTATTTCGCTTTTGTAAATAAAGTATTTTTATATATAAACTTTTATTGATAACGATATCTTCGGAAACACACCCTGCTCTCAAACTAGGGAGGTCTGTAAACGTGGTCATCAAACAGCTGGTTGACTCCAGATTTATTGATAGACGCACTCACAAGTGAAATTTAACCTCAGACACTAAGTACTCATATTTATCACTCGAATATTTGTAGTGGGTGGGAATTAAACCCAAAACCTCCGACACGGACGAGTCGATCGATGGGCCAGCCAAATTTATGTTGCAATGAAAGGTATGCGAAAACCTCCTTGGTCTATAATATATATAATGTTTCGACAGTAGTTGATAAAATGAAATACTCCATAGGTAATATACATATTTTATTTAAAACGAAAATACAAGAATTAAATGGGTTCGTATGTCTAATACCCACCCAGCCTTAAGTCTAAATTGTTATCGAGTATATACTTTTGTACATCGCTCATGTCTCCCATGAGGTCGACTGTTAACATGGTGAGGAATTCACATTTGTCAATCACTCGTAACACTGTACTTTTCTTTATATCCAATGTGCAATCTAACCACAAACATGTGAGATTTTTCAAGATACCCTTGTCCAACAAAAATAGTAATGTTCCGTCCATGATCAGTTTGGTCTGGTATTTGAGAGCTATTTTTTGAATCTTGTTGGAGCAAATAAGTATATATATCAAAAGTCTTTTAACATCGAAATGCTCATTACCCAGAGTCACACTTCTAAGTTTAGTGAAGATATTAACTGGTCTTCGAAAGTACCTCGGTACGTATAAATCTGTCGACTGTGTCATAAGACAAAGGGTGGTAAGATTGGGGCAACACATACCGATTGCCAGAACTGCTTCAATATTCATCACATGATCCATTTCCCAGAGGGCAAAATGTGTCAAATATTCACCTTTGACACTAAGGAGCTGCTTCATTGAGACAGTGAAGGAGAAGAAGGATAAATCTAATTTACTTAGCCTGAGATCGCTATGTACTATCTGCTTTAAAACACCGTCTTTGTCATGGGAGGACAAATGAGTAACGGATAGTTCATTCAGCACTGGACATATTTTAATTAATTTTTTGATACCTTCAGGACATGCAAAATGGCAATTGATTTTTCGGAGACCTAATGGACCAAGTTTGGTATTTGCATTTATCAATGTAGAGCCTATATCACAGGATTCAATGCATAACTCCTCCAAAAAGGGAAGTTCACTGATCAACGTGATTAGACCTGACTGGGTTATGCAACGGCCGACTCGCTGGGCACGTTCATTCCTGGGCGGGTCCATTGATAATATACGTAATTGTTTCAAATTACCGACATGCTTTAAACCCGCATCAGAAACGTGCCGAATTAAAACAGAAGCATTGATACGAGATTTGTGTACATTTACTTTAGACACAATGTTGAGTTCTTCTAGTAGAATGCAATTTTTGGAAATCACCTCCAATATTTCATCAGTGCATATAAATTTGAGATCGAGAACTATTAAACGCTCAAACATTGTAACTATATTGGTCCAATAGACCTGCGGTATGCTTGCATCTATTTCAGATCTATGGAAGGTAGACATATTGGGATGCAGCAGCACATGGAGTTGGATTCTAGGGTCACCACGGTAACGAACAGCACACCTTTCTTGACACAGGGCGTCAAATAACCTGAAACAGTTGATTTACCTTACTACAAACATTGTGTCTATAAATAATTTAGTTAAAAATGAGACATTTTATACAGAAGCAGTCTACATCAACATGTATCTGATACCATATTACATTGCTTACCTATATCGAGAATGATGAAATACTTGATTTTATTTAGATAATGTAGTGTTCCAGTTAGTCCATTGTTTTACAATACAATTTTACAATTCATGACTACATTTCATATTTAGAGTTTGATTGTAATTATGTCTATTGATTTAAATGTTTGTAAATCGTTATTTTTAATCTAATTAATAAATAATGTTAATTAAACATTTAATAACACTTAAATTTCTACGTCGTAAAAGGCGAAAGATGGATGGATGGATTGATCTAATAAATCCTTTAATGTACTCGTATTTCTGGAAAAAAATGTCTTTGTCTATAGTAGGTATTAATTAATTCTGAGGAATAAACTTTGATAAGCATACTGTTCTAGTATGCAGTATTATTTTTAAATGAGATGAAAAGCCATTTAACACATGTTGACATAGATCACTTCGAAATTGCAAAACAAAGAAATTGTTAATATTTGATTATAATTACCTTACTGGCAGCATATCTAACAGGTGCCTTCTAAGGCTTAACACTTTTCGGGTGTATTCCGCATATTCTATTTCTGGGTAGCTTTTTTCGATACCATAACAACAATCATTTATTAAGTTAAGGGTGTTTTTAATGCAAATTTGAAACAAAGTACTTGGTTGTTTACGAGGAGACATCACGATTTATCAGAAAACGCAATCTAATATTCCGCAATTAGTAGTAGGTACCTATCAGAATCTTATACCATCAACTATCGATATAATGAAAAAATTAACATGTAGGAGATTGTTATATGTATATAAAAAAACGACAAGCCTTATACATTTTTGAAATTCCACACACACTATATTTTGTTTCTTAAGGTATGATTATAAAGAACAATTTTTATTTAATGACTATCACTTAGGTACTTCTGACATTACATATGGATCATAGACAATGTTAACAATTATTGTCAAAAGTCAAACTGTTACTTTCATAGATAATACTAGATGAATACTGTATAGATAATACAGTACACATTTACACAGTTTATGTGTGTTACACTAAATAAAATGTTGACGTAAGGGAAAGGTTTTCACTTAAGTTTTTCAGCTAAAAAAGCTAAGCGGCGTGCTAACTAAAATACGTATAATATATAGGTAATTATAGATGACATATTAAATACCTTTTGTGTTCACTGGTAAAACACTGAACAGTTAGATTTTTATTTTATTGTAACTCACCTCGTTTAAACGAAAAAAATTTAAAAGTGATGTACGTTTACCCTTAGGTGAACGGCATTTTCTCTCGTACATCTTACCTATCCTAATCATATCACCCTTTCAACTATTGAAGTTAAAAGCAGTAATCTAGTGGCTTAAGCTTTGTAGCGTTTCACTCGGCTGTGGAATAAAACGCGATGCACTGATTTGACGAAATTAATTGTCTGCTTTCAAATTAAATAGTAATATTAGAAATCTTGACAAATTTTATACACTTTATTAATCTCTAAAATTTATTCTGCGAATTGTGTAGCCTGTCAAACTTATTATTATGAAAGCCACGTTCAACAGTGGAATAATAAAATTATGTTTATTAAAGAAATTTAGTTTTCTTAAAAGTGGCAATGAACATGACACCACTTTCAAGAAGAAAGCTGAAGATC
>DWMP01000003.1:0-15933 GCA_018245295.1 Agara epimachia | reverse complement strand
CTTCTGTCTGTGCATTTGAAGCGTTGGACGTGTCTCCGAACGATTTTCAGTATGAAACGTTGCACAAACTTGAATTGGGAATTGTCTGTCGCGCGAGCTGCTGGAAATCTGAGGGCTGTCGAAACAGCTTTTTGAATGCCACCGTCTCGTATATATGTATTAAGTATGTACAATGATAGATTGTAGAGAGCGTAGTGTATAAAATGGGTGTATTACTTAACTAATGATTTACGTAGCGAGTGCCGAGATGATCGTTGATCTTAATTACAGCGCTGACAAGTTTCCCGTAAATTATGCTAACCCTTAATTTTGTGCCAACCCTACGCGAACAACCTAGGAAACTAGCAAAAACCCATTCTCTTCTGAAAGAGCTTAAATATTAGCGACTTAATATACCCAGTTGTTGCATGGCCTCTCCGTCTGTTGAAAGGTTAAATTCTAAAACAAAAAGCCACAGATTGTGAAATCAAATTCCTTAACACATTTAATTGTAAAGGATTTGTATAAGTTAACTTTTATTTGCTAGTCCACATCTTTGATATGTTAAAAGTAATTATTCTTAGCGGTGTAATACTAATTATATTGTATTGTGTAAAATATTTTTTTTTTTTTAGTTATTATTATCAATAAATTAAAATTTGTTTATTTTATTATGCTTTTTATTTTATATACCTTACACCTATTGTTCCCAATATGCTAATCGAGATTTTATAGATATTATGTGAATATATAAATTGTGTGTATATAATAAATTAAAGTTACCGAATGACCTATGAAGAACAGTTTGGTTTTAACTATTATATTAGAAAACAAATAGAACAAATCAGTTCAATGAAATGATAAATTCATACTATCTTTCAAATAGAATTTCAAGTGTAGGTATAATATAATTATAATATAGGTACCGATAAGTACAGCAGATGATAGTGGTGTAGAAATTTTGTACAATTTGCCGGGCAGTCATTTTAAACGTCATTTTGTCTCCATTTACATCGATGCTTAATCATTGAACAGAATATTTAAAATATTGATTCAATCAATTGTGCCCTATAAGAATCAAAATTGCTTTTTCAAAGACAATTCAGCTGAAACCAACATTGATACAATTTAATACAGACTGACACAATTGAAACGGTTCACAAGATTTCGTTGGGAAAAGTCTCGCTAAACTGTAAATATGAATTTGGGATTCGAGCGCGCGATGGCGAAACACCGGACGGGAATAGACTCTGGCAGCCGCCGCGGACGACTGCCGCCACCACGCTTGCGGAACGAAAGCGGGACTTGCTCCACGAGTAGTAATAATATCTCTGGAAACCTCACACACGACTTGCTCCCGAAATAGCAGAGCCCGCACTGTGGTGAGCAGACAGCTGATAAACTATTTTATATACTTTTACTTATATAGATATGTTTATTACAGCCACAACGAACAAATGTTTGTCCTGCGCGGGAAGCGAGGGTCTACCTCTAACCACTAAACCAAGAGGCCAATGAACTTCCTTTTTTACAATTTAAAATTATATGTTTTAAAATTATTCCCAGCCTAGTAACTGACTAGCCATCTGTTAAGATAGGTTGTACTATGAGATTTCGCTTGCAACTCTTTTAAACGTCAATTCATTCTCAACATAAACATTACCAAAGATGACATATGGAACCTGACGTCTCAAATTATTCAATACATTATGCACTATTTACAAATAATTACTGCAGATATTATTATGATCTGAAACAGCATCATCATAAACACTCCTCATATTAAGCTCGCTTGGTACTTTCAAATCATTACCATCATCTGAAAAAAAATTGCCATGAAGCCTAATGATTACTTTTCTGTTTAGTTTAGTCTCACGCGTGGAGTAAAGACAAGTTGTTATTATCATGAAAAGTTTGACATCAAACTAAGCTCGTGTGAAAAATTGGATGTCCCAGAAAATGCTTATAATATAGGGTCTCTACAATTAGCGGAGCTTTTCCCCGCATTATGCAATACCAAACTTTATTTTAGTTAGTTCGACCATTCCCCGCCGCGTACACGCGGACCAGCAGACTGCTGCAGTATTTGTGTTGTGATCAATTGATCAATATTTTTTTTATCAATATCTCATCCACGGTGACAGTGCTTTTAGTTTACGTTTGCGCGTGGGTTTGTTGTTCGTTCATGTCATTGATCTTAATTGAACACAAAGTTGTTTGAATGCGTTCTACCTGTATCACATTAGATTTTTTAAGCAAATAAAAAAAACAATATTGCGTTACGTTTGAATCTGTTAACATTCATATTTTGTTTCATTTTCACTTCTTTGCATTGATAATTCATTAACACTTAAGCCATTCATTTGATGTGGAATTCAAATAGAATTATAAAATACTTGTAACAAAGTTAATGAAATAACTTCAGTAGGGCAGCAAGGTTTGCGTTTATCGATTCTTACCGATATATCTCTGAACATTATTTGCTACGTTTTTCGAATTCGATTATACGAAATTGGCAAACTGTTCCCGCTTTAAACAGTGCCGCTTCTATAGCGTGTTTTTAAGGAAACTGATGTGAAGCTACTATCAAGCCTGAATTACAATGTACATGAACCACATCGCAGTTGAAATTGGTATCTCACAAACTTATAATAAGATTAATGATAAGATAGTCCCACTGGTGACAGTATGAGTGTCTCGCCTACATGAGTGACTCATGCGCGTGAGATGAGTCTGCGGACATGTGTTTATTTGAATAATTGCACATCCTCGTGTACACTGCAAAAAATATTTGTGAATGCATGCTTCATAAGCGACTTCAACACTCACTTCACCCCTCAACACGAATCCGTTTTCACTTTGCAATAAAAATTTAAATTATCCGCCTTTGCGGTCATAATAATCGAAATGACATCAATAAAAAAGTTGACCATTTTAAACTCAGCCAAGTCATCCATGAGATTACCTATAAAAGAACTTAATTATAATTAATAATTGTTCAATTATATTCAAATTAAGCCATTCCGTTACGACGCCATAGATATATAAAACTTTAAAAAGGATACCAAAAATTATTTTGATCCTTATGTGTAACAAGGCGGTGGTTAAAGAGACCCTGGCCATGAGCTTGTCAATCTGACCTCGTGAGAGTCATCAGCATTGTTGTCTGCAAGCCAAAATATTCCTTATTACATTCGGCATACACATCATAATAGCGAGCAACAAACTGACAGCTGGTTGGCTACTCTTTAGCCGTTAGTAAATTGATTATAAAGAATTTTACCTTGGATGGTGCTTTATTACGATGAAATATGATCTCATAAAATGATGAAGTGTAAACACAAAAAACTAAAAAGAATATGTGAATCGATGATGTAAAAATGTGAAAGCAGGCAGACATTTTCTTACTATTTCATAATTAACACTTTTTAGGTTGATGTCAATAAAATTATATTAGGTTGATGTCAATAAAATGATGTTAAAAAATTATAATAAATACACAGATGTTTGTATTTATTATAATTTTTAAATTATAAAAGGTTATACATACGTCTCGTATAACCTTTTCTTAAAACAATGAATCCACTTAAATTCAAAAGCAAACACAGTTCGGTTCGGTGACATACTTTCATTTGTATTTTAAAACAATGAATATTTGGAAAGTTTTCCGTACAGTAATACTAACGATGTCTTGAAGGCAATGTAGAGTGGAAAATTGGGCTTAAAAATACCGTAACGTAACGACCGTCCCCTCGTAAACACAGACAACATATAAACATGCTATAGTCACCCAGCAACTGTGTTATAAAAATCATTTCTGTCCAACAAAACCTTCAATGCATTACCGACGTTATGGCTATGAGAATAAAGCCGTTACACAGCGAGAAATCACACATTTTATGTAGGTTTTAGGTTAGACAGACATGCGCAACGGAGCAACATTCAGCGTACACGATATTCACATCACGAAAACTCGCATTAACATCACCAAAGTCACTCTAATTACCGACTAATAAGATCCAATTTTCAGCACTGTAATAATACAATATAACTCTTTGCCTCGGCGGTGAAAATCCACGCGCAAACATTACTCATGTGTTCGTTTTAATGTCCCAAACCTCGGTTTGACGTCAACCGCGCTGGACGTAAACAAAACGTGACAACAGTAAACGAAGACGAACTTTCGCGTTAAAGTGCCAAAAGTGAAGTGGAAAGTGATAGAATTATCATTAAAGTGAAAATCGAACTTCGCAACGATGATGACGATAAGCGAGAGCCAGTACTCCTCGAACAAGATGTCCAGCATCCACAAAATCAACGACCGGATAGTGCACAGGGACAGCTTCGACGACGTGAAGACTTCGTCCAGCGTCAACAGCGCCCTCATCACCAAGCGAGGGTTCAAACCCTCGGATATGTTCGATCCACAAAAAAAAGAGTTCCTCACGAACCTCAGTTATAAATTGTTCCCTGTAAGTTGGGTAAGTCGATTTAATCCGATTAGTCGTAGCCGCTTCTAACAATGCAACGGGGGTGCCGCAAGGAAGCGTTTTGGGTCCTATGTTTATTTTATAATATTAAGTATCTATCTATTTATTTACTATTAAGTATCGTGTGTATGTATATCGGTGTTAAATAAGTTATAGTGAGATTGATATAACGCTAATTATAATACAGCACACTAACATATAAAATTGACGACATTGAAAATTATATTTATAGCTGGTATGGTATACTGATCATTTGCATACATTAATATTCTTTACAAACCGTAGAAGCTACACGGCAGACGCTTAAATACAATTATCGTATTTACCTATACCATAAAATTTCACTAAGTTGTCCCCACTAAACGTTAGGTAATAAATTTTGTGGTAAAATTAAAATTTTAGTACCAATAATGTTCCGTAGTTAATTTCTAACGTACTGCGCTTAAATTTTTATGACACGCCTGACAGCCTCCGCCGAATGCATTTGACGTTCCTGGCGCGGCTCCAGCGGCGGCAGTCGAAATAGACCGTTCCTTGAACGCATTCGACTACTACCCGTGTTTATAACCCGTGCAACATATTATTCGCAGCGTAACTGTGAAAGGTTCGATAATATCAAGTTATGATTCATAAATCTTGCTCCGATTAATAAATTTACGCCTTCTCAATGTTCAAGGTCAATCCAATGTTCAATTTTTACTGCAACCATCGAATGAGCCTCTGTGCTTAGGCTTGTCGCCAGTTTCATTTAGTAATCAATCAATAGCTTTCAAATGTTTTCTTGGTAATTGCTTTAAACTTTAAGCCGATTAAACAGGCAGACAGGCACAAAAAAATTGTAAGCGGGTCAACATCTGCACCAATTGCTCATCCACAATTAATGTCACATCACATAGAAAATTACACGAGCACGGTAATGCGTAGATAGTTTTAACGCCAATGTGAAGGGTTGCCATGACATTGTACTTTTGAGATTTTTTTGACATTTTTAGTTTTTTAAAGAGTCACCATAATTAGGTACTTTTACTTTTGATGTAGATCGATATTCGGTTACATATTTTAGGTCCCGTGCAATAAACAGTACGTGACATGTTTTTGTTTGTATATCGTGAGAACTCCTACGTAATACGAATACTTAGGTATCTGTGGAACACTGAACATAAGGATCGTGTGCCAACCCACAGAAGCTATTCGCTGCGTCCATCGAGTGTCCTCCCACGGTTTGAATGAGAAATAATATGCGTATCTACTAAGCCATTGTGCTACATTATTAACTTCATATTAAAAAGTCATTACGTAGACATTGACATAGCTTTTGCGGATCTGTACCTCTTCCCGCAACTATCAACTATTGGAAATCATGAAGTCCTATAGTTTTAATTCAAGGTAAAAACAGAAATAAATTAAAATTTAATAAATAAATAAATTAATGTATTTTCCAACGAAAACTTGAAGTACATACTGCGATCTTATCTCAGCGGTCAGATCTTGAAATAAATTAACCACTGCGTGTAATTATATGAAAACTGCTGTAGATAATTATATGAAGGGTTTGGCGCACACTACAGATACTGATCGCAGTAGCGGCGACTACAAAGACGTTAACTAAACAGTTATTAGTAAAACGAACTGTAAACAAGAGTTCATTGACACACAGCCCAGCTAACGACCGACGATGCAAAAATAGGCTAATGGATACTCCATGAGATTTTTTCAGTGAGGAAGTGGCCTGATGTAGGTGCCGTTTCGAATTGGGGTAACATCAACATTTAGTTGAAACGCTTGTGTTGAGTTCCACTTTATAGTGCATATACCTAATACGCTCCATATTGATAGCTGAGGTTCCCAGGGTCGCCATGGCATCATGCGAGCATCCAACACCAGAATGGTTAAGAGAGTTCATCATTCAAATCGCTGATTTATTGTTTGTGTTTAGTAGTTCTGACTGTTGGGGTGGAGGTTTTGGATTTGATTCCCATTGAACAAGGACCAGACCTTTTACAAAACTATAAAGGTACCTCAAAACTGATGATAGTATACATAAGACTCACGAAAGCAAAGATGAATAAGCTTTTCTAAACAGGCGTGGTCCATTTTAAAAGGCATCCACGCTTGTCATAGCACATAGTTTGCACGTAACTTCTTTTTTCTTTCATTGTTTCTTTCTTCTCATCAGGCGAGATCGCATCTAAACGCTAGCTTGTGATATAGCAATAAAAAGCGTAGTGAATTTAATTAATACCGTCCATTATAAATGCCGGAAGGGAGTGTTTGCTCCAATTCTTAGCAACCTGTAAATATCGTGAGATGACTCCATGACATTTTCAGGACTCGTCCATTAGCAAGCACTAATAATTATAACCATCTTAAATTAATAACGAAACTCAGCCAGCATTATCTTGGCATTTTATTTATATCACGTGTAGAAATAGGTTTAATAAATACATAATGAAAATAGAAGGTAATGTTAGCTTTTAAGATTTTACATTATGTCGTTACAAACGTGTTGTTTGCCTTGGTTTTTAGAAAGAATCAAGTCGTATGCATGAAATCAAATTCGATGAAACAGTATTTTATTATTTATATATATTTTATGCAATTGTACTTATATGTAAATGCGGGAAATCGCCAAGAATTCTATATCAAAATTAATAATTCAAACACCATTTTAAAGCTTACATTTCCTAT
Source organism: Agara epimachia (assembly GCA_018245295.1). NCBI lineage: Eukaryota > Metazoa > Arthropoda > Insecta > Lepidoptera > Hesperiidae > Agara > Agara epimachia. The sequence continues at coordinate 8,776 of DWMP01000003.1, read as the reverse complement.
TTTTGACGAACATTTACCAAACATAGTAAATGGTTTGAATGTCCTGTTAAGTACAAAACTGTTGTGTTAAAGAAAGTAAAAGCAAAAGAAAAAGGGGTAAGCTCTCTAGAGTTTCTTGCCTCTTAGTTCCAGTCGCATTCGCACCCATCCGGCGGCAAATTGGGAAAAATATACAATTTACATTTTGTTTTCCCATATGTTTCTACAAAAACAACATTTTCAATTTAGTCCGTGTTATTAATGATACCTACAATAGAATAGGATGTTTATATAAGATAGACATACAAAAATATTGAGTACCTACTCTTAAGCATGTATTGTAGTAAAGTATAATACGTTCGGTTTACAAGTGGTTAAATATAATCTGTGACCTAGGCGCGGTCCCAATCACACTCGGGCATCGAACCCGAAGCCGCCAACGCCCTGTACTCATGCAATATGTAGTGAATCGCCATGTATCGACCCACGAGTCAATACTACGATAAAAAACCTATCAAAAAACCACTCGAAAGGTGATTGAACTATATAACTTTCATCTTTTAAAAAATAAATCCGACATTCCGTTATGTGATGTTTTTTTTTCGTTTTACATTTCATAAGTTGCTTAGTAATTTTGAAAACAATGAAATGTGATATGACTTTAGTTTTATGTTCTTTATTTTTGGATTCTGGTAAAATAAACAATTTTTTTAACGTTGCTCTGTGGACAAGTATGACTCGTCACTCTCAAAATGAGAAGGATAAGACCATACACTGCCACGCAGACCAAATGCGGATCGGCCATTGTAATATTACTGTTTTGTTAACTAGAACCGTCTATGACTAGTACTTTGGCTCAATTTCAAAATAACTCATAAGTATTCACTCATTCTACGAAATTAAGAAGTCCCAAGTGTTACGATGCCAACATCGTAAGAACTAAACCAATCTCTGTGGTCTTCTTATCGTGTAAAATGAAACTATGAAACAATTTGAGAATTTATTTTACTAAATATAATTAATAATAATAAGAACAATTACAAAAACAATTAATTAATGGCAACACATTGCTAAAACATTTTTTTAAGGAACTAAACATTAATAGAATTTTGCAGCAACTGCAATGCTACCTGCAATCGCAGGGAAATCACAGTATGTCTAACAGAAGCGTATTCTTCAACGCTTTTGGCAAATCGCACAGCACATGTTTCATAAATTAAAAGTTTAATGCAACGTCTATAAGCATCGCAAAAGACAACACAATCGAACAGGTGTTTGCACAAAGGATATATGGATGAGATCTTCTGGCTAAGATATGAGTCACTTATATAACTATTTTTAACCAAGTAATGAATAAATATCATTACCATATTATGAATAACGTGTTTTGTTCTTCTGAAACAGCTGTGCTTATTTTATTGCAGCATTGACGTAGAAAGCGGCACGTGGCTTACGAGATGTTCAATTAAGCCTAACAATAGACTATGAACATTAGCTTAGCAACAGGTTTAATTAACCAGTTAGGCACAATAAACCTACTTAGTAATTATATGAAGTACAAGGAAAATTCGTTTATTTATATCACACATCAAAGCGAACCGGTGTAATGCTTTAGATTCCTATCGAAACCCGATTTTATTGTTCAAAGTTTCATAGACGCTTTGGCCTCAATACCGAAAAAAATAAAAAGCTGTTGTATATCGTAAATTGGCATGGCGGCCATATTGGCAGCTTCGCGTCGCTGGCTGCGCGCCAAAACAGCTGTCAAATTATATACACAGTCTTACATACACTTTAAATACAATCGATTTTCTTCCAAAGAACTTAAACTAAAAGGTTCATAATAGCACTCGGGCTATGATTCACATTTAAGAGTCATTTCATCTATTTCTTTAAATATTGGTCACTATTTCTTAAACATACGTTACATTTTAATCATCGCTTACATCCGCCTACATGCAAGTAAAATAAAATACTATTGCAAAGTAAATGTATCTTTGTTACTCTTTGTATTTTTAATAATTAGGTAGGTACATATTTCTAGAAGATTGGGAATGTTTCTTTTGTTTGCCTTAGTTTATTACCTAATCGCTGTAAACATATTTTCGTAAATGAAGTAAAGTTTTCGATATCAAATGTTTTTCATACAATTTTTCTTGTAGGTATACAATACAATGTTCGAATAATCAAAATGTCAATCATTTTTTTTAAAGTTCTGTCATCAGTGTTGTCATCATTCATTAGATTATACATATATAATCAAAGTTAACAAACAATATTTATATTTTATTTATGGCCATTATACAGAATGACGTGGAATTGCCCAAGGAGTCAACCCTGTCCCTCGAAGACCTATTACCTGTAAGATTGTCAAAATTATCGCAATATCTTTGTATTCAAATGTAAATATCATAACGAAAACATCATGGAACCATTTTTACGAAATATGATTAAACACCCGCGCTTTTCATAACTTACAGTTATAAAGTATTAGTTGTTGATTTATAATTACAATTATATCAAAAGTAATCAGTAATTATAATTATATCAAGATTAAAGTGCAACGATTAGTCGACATTAAGTATGCATATATCTAATAGTATACTCTGATAACTACATTTATATCCGTTAAATCTTTTTCATTTTAAGTTTTTGTATAATACATAAATCAAACAATTATTTAATCATCTCCATAATTGTTGTTTCACATCTCGAAAAAATCTCAAACAATCGAAGAAAATCAAACTGTGACTAAAACATAAAAACCGAACGACTATGGATATATTTCTTATAATTAATATATAATACTGTCACACAGAATGATGCAGAGCTTCCCAAGGAGCTAGCCCCAACCCTCGCTGTGCTCGCGCGTGTAAGATTATCAAAATTGTCTTATAACTTGTAAATATCATACAATTGGAATTATTTTGTTAATAAGCTGTGATCCAAATGGCATAATCGAGACAGACGAGAATTTGATTTTAATACAGTAGACACAAAATTTTCACATGAGTATGTGCATTGTACTTTTAAAAAACAGTAGATTTATAAGTATATAAAATTTGTTGTCGAATATCAGTTTTTAATATGGCTTAGAACATAAATTTAATATAAAAAAATATAATAACGGTATTTTTACATTAATAAAAAAATATATGCAGATTAGATAAATTAAAATTTAAAAGTACAATTTGGATCTAAGCTTTATTTTTATATCCCAAACAAGACCTCATGTAAATACAATGCTATTTTGGGTTGCATTATGTAAATTGAAGTCACCTTTGAATGATACCAAAATCTTAATTTATATTTGGACTCATATAATTTAAACTGTATATAAAAATATGTTATAATTACATATATATTAAATTTATAAATTGCTTTATATCTTTATTTCCTATGTGCTAAGTGCTTTTAACAAATGCGCTAAAATATACTAACATGAATACAATATTTATTTTACAAACGTACTAACTGCATGGTGAACTTTAGTACTTAACGGTTTTAACATACCCATTTAAACACACTACATCAAAAATACCCCACTGCTAAATATGGGGTTCTCTTTGCTTTGAGAGACATAGAACGCTCTGTGATATTCTAATTTGAATGGTGTAAATATATGAGTGATGCCGATATATCTACAGTTACAGTAAGGTGCAATAACACTTGTAAAAACTGTCCTTTCCGGTCACTCATTAAAGATCTGACCACGCCCAGACCATACCTGATTGCTCGGACCAAACGAGCGTTGTATGAGCATTTTATTTTATTATGTATTATTTTTGCAAAACAGTCGCAATAATAATTTAGTAAAGCTAATAATTTTGTAAATGTTTATTGAAAAACCCTATCAAAAGTTAATAGCTGTAAGTACAGAGTTTGAGCAATATACGTACAATAAGTACTGTAAGTACAGAGTTTGAGCAATATACGTACAATAAGTACTGTAAGTACAGAGTTTGAGCAATATAAGCAATATACTATTTGGACATACATGATGTAATCATAAATATTTGAGCAACTATCGTGAAATATTTGTACTGTAACATAAATGGGATTACAGTGAATGCAACGTCATTCAACAGGAGATATTGGGAATATGTATTTGTTTTTTTATCATTGTGTGCAAAAGAAAATAATGTGCAGTAAATAACATATTTTGTGTCAAATCAGAAAAATATTTGAAATTTATAATGCTGTAATTTCAGGAAGATTTGGAGAACAAACCGATCATCGTCGGCGACAAGGAGGTGGACCTGAATAAGATCTTCACACCAGCGCCAGATGCCGAGGAACACATTATCAAGAAGGATAAAAAGTTTGGTAAGACACCTACTTTCGAACTTTTTACACAAGCCAAGGATTGCAGTGGCTGTGCAGAACTGGATTTGAGTAGTTACAGTTACACTAGGTTAACACATAAAAAAGCAACAATCCATCAAAATAACTGACATAATTGTGATATTTGTGATCAAATTTTATGAATACATTAAACCCAACAGTAATATAAATCTGATCATTATTAATAGAAATGTCAATCATTGGACCAAAGAGATTTTTACTCAGTTCAACTGAAATAAATGAGATCCTGTACGACTTTAATTAAATCGAAGACGTAGTTAACGATAGCTATGTCGAGAGTATCTTTAATAATAATAATTAAATTTCAATGGCTTTACAGAAAAAACATTCGCCTCCTCGGCGTTCTACGTGCCCGGCGTACACCCCACGGTGAAGGAGCAGATGGACTTGGCGCGCGCTATCTCCAAATCGTTGAGCGACTCCAGCAACCACATGAGCAAGGGTCAGAGCATGTACGTGAACAGGAAGAAGAGGTCCGTGAAATGGGTGCACGAAGGTCGAGGTAAGAGTAGTTCCGTACTTCGCCTTAGATATCCTAAACCATACTATAATATTTCGAACCTCACATATGACTGTGGCAACATAAAGCTATAGTATCGCATACAGTGATTGTATTGTGGTTCAACTTAAGTCTTCCATGCAGGAAAGCTTAGAGGTTAGATTCAAAATTTTACGATTCGACAAAAGTTTAAAGATGTAGGCAGAACTTTTGAGGACTTTCTGAGATCTCAAAAATGTTGTCAAACGCATGTGAAATCTGTCAATTCGAACAATGTTAGCGTGGAAGGTGCCACCTTCTCATTCTGCGAGATCTGTTTCATCAAAAAAAGTTATGTTCTGTCATTTCCAGGTCGCAACACATCAAACACATGTTCTACGCCGTCGCCAGTGGCTAACCACGACACGCCATACCGCCCGCCCTCGAGTCTGCGGAATCAGAAAACGTACCCAAAATCAGCCCTAAAGCACACCTCGAACCTGCCGAAAATGGAGCCGTTTCCGATCTCGCCTCCCACGATAACGCTAAAGGATATAGAAATACCAGTACCTCTAGCTCCCACAAAACTGAATGATGTGTACGCTTCACCAAAAAGCCCGAGACTCCCGCTCGTGTGTGGTCCAAATTTCAACGTGGCGCCCCGGGGATGGGGCGAGATGCAGGATTACTACCGACCGATCTCGCTAGATGGCGTCGGCAACGTAACAACACCGTACACAGATTTTTAATATAAAATACTTTTAATGTTAAGTATTTTGTATGATTAAGGCAGTCTAGATGAAGATAATGATATAGACAATAAAAAAAATACATTTATTAATAAGAACAACGAGAACTTTCCAGAAAGGTGACGAGTTGCGAGAAATACGTCTTTGAGCACAAACGATCATTTATGTAGTACTTTACATGAAATAAATACCTATTTAATATACCTATTTCAAATGCAGTCAAATTTTCTACAAACTGTACAACAAATTGACGAATATTAAAACAATATTTTCCTTTATTGATGACATTTAAAATTGCATTATTATGTTATGTAATATTAGAAAAAAAACTAGAAATAGAAAAAAAGTAGTGTTAAGTATTTCACAATAAGATTATTTATATTTTCAATAACAAATCGTTTATTTTAATTATTTAATCATTCATATAAAAGTGAACACTAGTTCGCATGTAACTAAGTAGTCATAAAACTAGTCATATTTCATTTATTTATTATATTTGTCATGAATTTTATAAGCAGAGTTTAAATGTTTTTTTTTGTAACAATTAATAATTAAACGTTTCGAGTTTTAATGTATTTTAATGTAAGTTATAAAAATGTATTGTAATTACATTTTAATTTTATTTAAATTTTTGATTTATTTATTCTCCTTGAAATCGCAACATATAGTTCAAGTGTACCTAAGATTTATTTGATCAATACACTAGTTATGAATATATGAGTCCAGCTCTCAGTATAATAATGATGAACTAATAGTTTCAGTTCGGCCCTTAAAAACTATGCTTTTTAGAATAAAATAGCCCTTAAATAGGCTAGCTTGGTTGTAAAGAAATATGTCGCTCAAATATCAAAACTTACATTAAAACATAGTATTCCTCATATGTAGGAAACCGATACTTGAACTCGAATATTATTTAAACTTTCCATAATCGCTGACGAAGGCGACAGCGGTAAGGCTGTTAAATATTATATGAAAGCGTAACCACGGTAAAATGATACGAGATTTTCACTAATATCTAAATCGCATTAAACGAGTAGTTTGTGAAGGTGTCACCGCCGCATTAGGTAATGAGATGGTAATAAGCTGCCCAATGGCCGCTAATCCCTTTTGACATCGTAATCTCTACCATTGAAGTTCTTGTTATGATGTGACCCAACGGTTCGTTTAATACAAGTAATTAACTGTTGTCTAAGCCAAAGTACCGACACCATACATAAACCTTCAAAATAATTTATATTTTATAAATCAGATTAGGATCAAACAACATTTGAGTAAATCTGTACAAAAAATACATGATGGCATTATTTTATATTGTCTTAAAAATTCTAATATGTAGAAAAATACAGAGTAATTTACCATGGTGGATATTGTAAATTATTATCATACAAGATTAATGTTTACCTCCGTATTTTGTAACATTTACAACGAAAACTACGATTAGAATTCCTTTACCTAATAAAATGTATGAAGCATTTGTAACTGTCGTGACTACAAGCATGAACCGACAATGTGTCTTACATTTGACATCGTTATATAGCTTCTCATCAGATATTGATGAATGGTGTGAATAGTCTATGAAGTAGGGAACTAGAGACCGCAGAAAATCAGTTAGGAAGTTTGAAGAAAACACAAGTGGCTCCATCGAGGCATACGCGTGTGGGCCGGGGTCCGTGTAATTGCGAGACTGTTGCCAACTTGTATGTATGTTGGCGGACTGCGTGATATATTTCCGTTATGAGGTGCAAAAGTTTCTTTCTGAAGTGGGGTGCGGAAAGGTTTCATTGTTGATCGTGGTTATTAGGCGGGTAATTGGAAGACTTTGATTGCTATACTGTGAAGAGTGAAAGTGGTCTACGGTAGTAGGATTATATTGTTGGTTGTTGGCTTAGATCAGTATAAGATAAAAAAATATAAGAAATCTAAAAGAAAAGTACTCTACAATCCGGTTTCAATTATACGAAGGCAGGCACAAGTAAACGAAGTGTTCCGAATAACTCGTTAGTCCCGCTGATGCAGACGCAAGGTTTCAAACGTTTTGATGGAATTTGAAGCCTCCATTTCAGTTTCGTTTGGGCTAGCTTTATAACTGTATGTTGTAGTCACAATGACAGAACGTAAAAAGCACGCACTTCTTCACAAATTCCACACCATAGTATTGTTATAATATAGTCAAAGTCCCGCCAAAATGTATAGAACCCTAACTTATGAAATATTACGTAATTTAGATCTAGAGAAAGTTCTCCAGTCTGATCAATTCAAGGCCCTACCATACACTAGGTGAACCAGCCTGCGACCTACTTCTAAAAGTAAATTTTCTGGACACCAAATGCTCGTAGCGGAAAAAGGAACTATTTCAAGTGGACAAGGGACTCTAAGATCGTGTATTAAAAAAGTTTTACTAACGCACCTGCTAAGGTCAGGCGAATTAGGCGACGCTCACTGCGCCCACTATAAAACTAGAAGCGTTTTCATGTTTCACACTAAAACACTATTTGTGCTACGAAGTAAGGACGGCTTGAAAAACAAAAAAATCTGACCTGAAAAGTGAAGTGTTGTGGGACAGAGAACTAATGACTAATGCTTACAATTTTAGGCTTTAATTTAAAGGTAGCAAGATACGAGACAACTGTGAGAGTTTTTAGTTTAGATCTTTGGCCGCGATGGGCGGTTTCAATCTCAAGTTCTCTTCTGACCTTACAAATTGCGTCTTTTTAAGAATAAGTATCCTTTACTATAACGGCTAAGTAAACATCGTATGCTCATTAATCCATGTTATTGTGAGAGGAGAGCCCTGTCCGTCAGTGGAATGACGATGAATGATGATGAGATACATGACGTTTCTAACCTATGAAATATTTTATTCTGATTGACTACAGAGCCGTGTTTCTAGTAATGTGCGTTAGAACTGCGTGATGCATATCGCTCTAGGCTTCATTCGACTAAAACACAAACGTTATTTCAGCACCTACTCGTATAGGTACTTGGAAAAACAAGCTTTTCAAAAGTTGCTTACTTCCACATGTCCGGACACACTTACCTTTACACTCGAGTTCTGTTCTCTAATAGGATTCCACCGGACCTTTCGAGAACGAATTTCTAAAAAGCGAAGTACTCCGCTCGGATTTTCTAAGTAAATCCAAAGATCAATAAAACTAAAAAAAAATACACAGTTGTTCTAATACTTACAATAGCTACGAGTTTTATG
>DWMP01000002.1:0-15966 GCA_018245295.1 Agara epimachia | reverse complement strand
GCACGGTGTAAGGAATCAACCGTTACAATAATGACTGCAAAACCTTGCTTATGTGTTATATGATTATATTACTTTTATGTTACGTCAGACAGTGAAGGCTGTCTAGTGTGTTTGCGCGCTCTCGAGTCGGCCCCGCGCAGCGACCACTCCAGCGGAAAATTGTTTATATTAATAACTCTATTCTTTATTCCACTTGGTATAAGTGAAAGCAACAAACTAAGTTAGGTATTAAAAGTAACAATAACGATATTAATAATAACGTTGCGCAATGGACAAGTCCTCGCAATGATCTGCGCCCCAACCTCGCAATGGCTGAGGCCGCCACTGTTCACCACTGGCTGCCACTGGTCACCACTGGCAACCACTGTTTTAAGTATGCCATCTTATTATCCTTATACCTGCAATACACTTACAAGGTCATTTGTATCAGGGACACGCAGCACCAATCCTATACGCGGCGTGGGCCGAGGCCGGGCTGTTCCCCGTCGAAGAGTTGAAGAACCTGCGGAAAATAGACTCCGATCTCGAAGGTCACCCAACGCCCAGATTAAATTTTATCGATGTGGGGACGGGGTCCCTCGGCCAAGGGTTAGCCGTGGCTGCCGGCATGGCCTACGTCGGAAAGTACTTTGACCAAACGCCGTACAGGTGAGTTTTTATGTTATTTTAATTTAAATAAAGCAATTTAGTATGTCTCTTGGAAGAAGAAGCGGACTGAGCGTCTCTGATGGAAAACAGTAGATAAGTCCAAGAAGGAAACAGATGAAACAGAGAATGATTTCTTGTAAAAATTGCAGTAAGAAGGTCTCAGAGTTACATAATAATGTATGAAACTACATTTAAACACATTCATTGTGTGACCCATGCATGTGAATAAATAAATGTTATGTTGTTTTTTATTACTCCTCATTGCTACTCGTACTGTAACGAACTTCCGTCTGCTCTGCATCTGAGGATCTGCAATACTTCCTATTAATCCTCTGTCTCCCGCAGAGTGTACTGCTTGGTGGGCGACGGCGAAGCAGCAGAGGGCAGCATATGGGAGTCTCTACATTTCGCCAGCCACTACAAGCTGGATAACCTGGTGGTCATTTTCGATGTCAACCGCCTCGGCCAGTCGGAACCCACGTCGCTGCAGCACCAGGTCATATTATATTATTTATTTACTAACAGGCGGTCACGGGTGGCCGCTACCGACCAGGGGCACATCCGAATGACCTCGAATAGGGTGTTAGGAAAGGTACATTGCATCGAAAGTAACAGCAATACACAACATACAGTTTTATACCTTCCTAGTATTGTCTATATGAACTATAGCAAAAAGCCAAAGCTTTACAAAGGAAACGAACACTGGTTAAAGTTAGTGCGTCACCTTTAGTCACCATGATTGACCCATATAAATTGTATGCTGGACTGTTGTCATTCTAATGGCATAATGCAATGTAATATTTCTATGCATATATTTAATTAGGAACGCGATGAAAAACGCCCCCGTTATCTCAATATGGCGCTGGCATAGATAAGATTCTCAGCGACAGACCTCTTGAACTGTTCACTCGTGTATCACGTCATTTTATCTAAGCAGCGGCCGCACGGGGCGGGGGCATTTACGAGGTGTTCCGTACTTACTGAATGGTTCTATCGATAGTGAAACCGGTTTTGAACTGTTTAGCTATAAATAAACAATTCCTTAGCTGTCATGACTTGGTGAAATTGTGGTGGTTCCAGCCTATCAAACCGCTGGCTGGAAAGCGACAAAAAAATTGAAATGCAGTTGAAAGTTGCTAGATGAATCATGCAGATTGGTAGACTATGTGCATGTAGGTGATTGTGAAATATCCATCGATATGGTCCTGCACGGCTCATATGTGGGGAGCATAGTGATGTGGGTCTACACTGGAGGCTAGGTGGTGCCTTAGTAAATTGAAATTGATTTGTTTGTCAGAAATATAGGTAGGAAATAGATATTAATAGGAATTGTAGGAAATAGATATTAATTCTGTTTATGTCAGGTGTGCAGAAATACAGCAAAGGTTGTAGAATCCAAACAGAGCGTAGCCCTTATTTAACTCTATATTAAACATTAGCAGAATAGTGTTTTAAAACTTGTCTATTCCTTAGATGAACGTCTACGAGGCTCGTATGAAGGCGTTCGGCCTCCACGCGCTGGTGGTGGACGGCCACGATGTTACGGAACTGGTGAAAGCTTTCGACGAGGCCGCGTCGGTGGCGGACCGGCCCACCGCGGTCGTGGCCAAGACCTTCAAGGGCAAGGGCTTCCCGGGCATAGAGGATAAGGAAAACTGGCACGGCAAGGCACTGGGCGCCGAAGGAGAGAAGATCATTAAGGTAGTCGCATTTGTCTTTTTGTTCAAGAGAACATATATTATGCATTTAGATAAGTATCGTTGAGGAGAAGAGGAAAATAATCAATATAAATATTGTAGAATTGGTGGATTTTGTAACAATAAAACTTGTCAGCTAGAGTTTGTAGAAGTTTTATGATTACAGAATGGCACCTCTCTTGTAATGAAATGACGTCCTTCGGCAGTCCGCGGCCCGCCTTGTGTTCACTCGCGATGTGCGCTAATTTCGACCGTGACCGTGGCGCTGTAATTTTATTATACCCGGAGGTGCCATAGTATTGACGTACACGGCATTAACGAGTACGTAGTCGGAAGCGAGCTCGGAGAACGTGGCTCGTATCGACGGAAGGAGTGCGTTGCAGTGAGCCGTTCGTGTGCCCGCAGCACCTGCAGTCGCTGATCAAGAACCCCGCGGTGTCGCTGAAGCCCGCGGCGCCGGCGGGCGAAGCCCCGGCCGTGCACCTGGCCGACGTGACGCTGTCCGGCGCGCCGGCCTACGAGCGCGGCGCCCGCGTGGCCACGCGCCTCGCCTACGGCACCGCGCTCAAGAAGCTCGCCGACACCAACATGCGGTGCGTGCTCCGACTGTGGCTGTCCTCTGATAGCGCAGATAATATCTAATGCTAATTGCACCTATATAAACGTCCAGTGACTGAACTGATATTTTCTAACAGCTCTATAGTCTAGTGTAGTCCTACTACAGATATGCGACCGCCGCCTGCTGCTCGTTTAGTACTATCGGCACGAGAAAAATACTATGCTTACTGCATGTAATAATAATATACTGTAAATACGACAAAATAAAAAATCCTTAAAATAATCTAAACCATATGCTAGTCTTCTAAAGCGTAAAGAACTACCGATAACCCGGTCAGAGCAGGGACTGCCGGCGGTCGCCATGGCGACGGGCGCGGGAGACGCCGCGCGCAGCTTGCTCGCTGGCTGCCGGCAGTCGATATTACTGTACGAGCCGTCGCGGACGCCTCGCCCGGCCGCCGTGCGCCGCTCGACTAACTTTAAACTTTATAAATTTCCAAAGGACCCGTATTATTATATTATCATCTCTACACCCGAGCCGTGCGGCCGAAGTCCGTCCTCGCTAATCGTAGGTAGCGAAGTAGGTAGAAACGCGTTAGGCGGTATCGTAGCGAAATAAATCCTTCGCGTATATTAAAGATGGCGACTAGACCCTCGTCCGAGTCATATTCTGTTTCGTATTCGTGTTCTCTGTCTTGCCGTCAAAATTGCGTAGTTGTACTTAATTATAGTTTCCATAGTATAATTCCCGTACCAACGCGAGCATCGACTCGTTTATCGTAGTACTGTTGAACATTGTTATTATAGTGGTGAATTTATAAACATTCATTAATTCCATGTCCTCTGCAGGGTGATCGCGCTCGACGGAGACACCAAGAACTCCACGTTCAGCGACAAGCTGCGGAACGCGTACCCTGACAGGTAACGATATTGTCCCTCGTACGTTCCGCTAGTCTCACCGGGCTCGGCGCTGTGTCCCTGACGGCCGTGCTGGTAGGACTCTTAGACTACTCGACTCACATGTGTGGTTTAATTTAAAGTTTACAGTAGTTACACATAGAGACACGTTACCAACATAGTCCAAATCATCTTGAATCTCATATTTTGATCGATTGTCCAATGCCGATATATATGTACTATTCAAAAGGAGAATGATGTTGTCCGTAGTGTTCATGTGACCGCTGAATAAAATACCAGTATTTGTTCATGCTTTTTTATATAGAAATAATTTATCTGCGACTGGACTATGTATATAATGTGAATCGATTCATTAATGCAGACGAAGCCCAGCCGGTCCGTGCGGGCGGGCGCGTGCCGCCGGGGTGCTTGTATAATAACAATGTGTATGTGTGCAGGTACATCGAGTGCTTCATTGCCGAGCAGAACCTGGTGGGCGTGGCCACGGGCGCGGCGTGCCGCGCGCGCGCCGTCGTGTTCGCGTCCACCTTCGCCGCCTTCTTCACGCGCGCCGCCGATCAGCTGCGCATGGCCGCCATCAGCCGCTCCGACATCAACCTGGTCGGCTCGCACTGCGGCGTGTCCATCGGCGAGGACGGGCCCTCGCAGATGGGGCTCGAGGACTTGGCGCTCTTCCGCGCCATCCCCACCGCCACGGTCTTCTACCCCTCGTGAGATACCGCCGATGCTTATACTCGGTGTCGTGATTGAGTTTTTATGTAATGGACGGCAACCGGGGGCGCTCTCCGCGAGAAGCCCTCCGCGTGGCCGCCGGTCGAGAAGCGCACCGATCCATCACGGAATGCATTAGAGTTATGTGCATTGCGTACATACGGTGCCACAGTGACGCGGCCGTCGTCTCTCGCGGCCGCGGTCGGCCGGGGGTCGAGACGGTCGTACATGTAAACGACTAGCTCGTTAATTACACGGACGGATGAGATTCCCCAAAGTACAGACAGGGAGTGTGACCGGGCGCGTGTTGCAGGGACGCCGTGTCGGCCGAGCGCGCCGTGGAGCTGGCCGCCAACACGCGCGGGCTGTGCTACATCCGCACGTCGCGCCCCGAGACGCCCATCATCTACTCCAACGACGAGAGCTTCCAGGTCGCACGTGCATTCTTATCGCCGACGCCGCTGACCGATTCGTACTTATCTATTGACAGTCTCGGCGACGGCTTATACTGATTTATGTTACATTTCTTTCCCTTTGCAAGCATTAAAGTAGCGCGATAGAATCCCTTTCTACGCTAGATCGACGGCTCTGGCGGCGGTCGCTCGTTACCGCCTTCTGCTCGCGTGTTGTAAACGTTTCCTCGGTGACTATTGCGAATATTTGTTTCGACTTCGATTCAATATTTGCATGTTCGTTGCCCCTTCGATCCGGATATGTAAAAATATATTTGGGTGCGTGCAGGTGGGGAAGGCGAAGGTGGTCCGCCAGTCGGGCGCCGACCGCGTGCTGCTGGTGGGCGCCGGAGTCACACTGCACGAGGCGCTGGCGGCCGCCGACTTGCTGAAGGCCGACGGTATTGCGTTTTGTGCGCTTGTGACTCGGCAGCGTCGCGCCGGGCTCTAACATACTTTAAACATAATCTTGCAATGATTTGGACCAACATTTTTGTCATCGGTCAACATTGATATATCATTTATATCAGAATCGGTTAGGTATATTGACAGGAGTCGATTTGAAATTTAAAATGTCGCTATACACAAAACTATGAACCGCAGGCGTGTCGGCTCGCGTGCTAGACCCGTTCACGGTGAAGCCGCTGGACGCGGAGGCCGTGGCGGAGGCGGCGCGCGCTTGCGGCGGCCGCGTAGTGGTGGTGGAGGACCACTACGAGGCGGGCGGGCTGGGCGAGGCCGTGCTGTCGGCGCTGGCGCTGCAGCGCGCGGCCGTGGTGCGCCACCTGTGCGTGCGCGCCGTGCCGCGCTCCGGGCCGCCCGCCGCGCTGCTGGCCGCCGCCGGGATCTCCGCGCCGCACGTGCGCGACGCCGCCAACCAGCTGATCGCGCAGTTCGACTAGCGCCGCCCCCCCCGCCACCGACCGACGCGCCGCTTACATCTCTGCGGTGTTTCAAATGTTATCATGCGCGCACCTCGAAATTGACCGATGGACTTTCAGTAACTACGAACGATGAATCCTCCAATTCATGAAGCAGTTCCTCCACGTTTATTCCCTACGGCCCCGCCCGGGCGCCGACCGCTCCGTACGGGGAGAAAGGAACACCTATATAGTGAATAAATTCTGTCACGTGTCCTATTCTTACGGTCTAACTTCACTTCGGGTAAGACCCATCGTGCAGGTAACATTTAATTCTCTATCGTCCACGTGAGCATCGTTTTTAAAACGGTGTTCTTACGATCGGTTCCTTTTTTTCTGCCAACGGGCCGTTTAAAAACGACCACTCTACGTAAAGTTAAGAAAATGTCCACGGACGCGATGAACCGAATGAACGCTTTAAATCGTTTTCTAAAATGGTGGTTTCGTCACTGTTCCCGTAACGTTAGTAGATTTTGTACTTTTGTAGAATAAGGCCGAAGTCTATCGCACACATGGCTTTAAATATAAAATAGGTAAACGCCAAGCGATAACAGTAGACGGTGGCCCCTGCGATACCGCGAGTGTCCCGCGGGCTCCACGGTCTCGATTGTTGCCTTTCACAATAAATGTTACATATTTTTATATCGCGTAGTCGACACGTCTACAAGAATGTCGCCGACACTCGTTATATGCTCGTTTACATGTTTTTGTATATTTTTATACCGACACTACGAAGCGCCGTCGAGCGAGCGGCGCATTCACAACTGTCAATTAATAAATAGGTCGTTATTGGGTCTTAAATAGATTTCATATATATATATACATGTTTTATAGATGCATAGTTATTATTATTTCCGTGTTGTTACGGAGGAGAATCGATCTGTATTTTATATACCTGTGGGCGCGGGCTTCCGCGAGCGGAGTGAGGCACGTGTATACTTCGGTTAACTGTTTAATTGGTATATTTTACATTCCTGTCGATTGCATTTTACGTATCGTAATCACAGTAGCGTTTGAGTTTTTTTCGTTTAATAAATTTTATTGAGTATACGGAGGAGTTTTATTTATATATTACTATATAAAAATATTATATTAATTTAACATTAACTTACCGGACGCGTCAATGACGACGACCGATAGACTTAACATTAATGACTAGAACGACTCGACCGTATGTACAATTGCAAAATATAAATTAAGTAAACTAACGTTTTTATGTCCGTACATCGCTGATCATTTTTTAAAGAAAAGGCAAGTTCTCGACGCGCCGTTTGCAGAAAATGTCTCAACTCGCCGCTAACGTGCAGTGTTCAAACGCTGGTCCAAACCAGACTCGACCGAAATTATATTAAACGGTCGGATCGTCTATAACACGCTGAGGTCACCAAAATGATCAGTCATGTAAAAACATTGCTCAAAAGGAATCGTTAAAGGTGTCAATTGACTAGTTTTGTTAGTGACTCGACGAACTCGCACGAGGCCCCGCCCGGGACCGTGTACAAGTTATTTTCTGACTAAAGTTACAAGTTGACTG
Source organism: Agara epimachia (assembly GCA_018245295.1). Lineage (NCBI taxonomy): Eukaryota > Metazoa > Arthropoda > Insecta > Lepidoptera > Hesperiidae > Agara > Agara epimachia. Next base: position 8,528 of record DWMP01000002.1, on the reverse strand, counting down.
CGGGACGGCGCCGGCCAGTCGGTTTACTGGACCGTTAGAAGGCACACGTAGGTAGAATATTCCAGTTTCACGTTATATTACATTTACTAGCTTAATCTAACATTACACAAACACGGAACGTTAAAACATAACAGTCACACGAAAACAAAACCAACTCTGCACGGACGGAGCGCGCCGTCCTCGCTTCGTCGCGTTAAATGCATCATCCGGCACCTCGCGGCCGCACAGTTGGACGTCTTTGGCCTTAAGTATTAAGAACGAAAATAGCAACTGCGAGTGGGTCGCGTCACCCCCACTCCAGGGGGCCGTCGGCGGCGGGCGCCTCCTCGCCGGGTCTCTCCTCCAATTCTCCCGGAAGGTAGTCTTTCCAACTTCTAAATAAGTACCTTGTGAATTTCCTCAGTTGCCTAAACTTGCAGTACGTGGCGCCCTCGGCGGACTGCAGCTGCTGCGTCTGAATCAGAAAACCTTTCTCCTTAAAAGTCTGCTCCAACTTTTCTCGTTGCAAGGTTTTTCTCGACTTCCGCTTCTTCTTGCTCAAATCTTCCTTGCTCGTCGCCGTGTCGTCGGGTCCGTCCGTCTGCGGCGCCGCGGACGCGGAAGGCTCCGATACGTCGGCACGTTTTCCTTGATTAGAATTGTGCTGCAAGTAGTCGTACCCCTTGCCCCCCTTACCGCCGGTGCCGCTGTAGTACCGAAAGTTGCCGCCGGAGTCTACGGACAACATTTTTTTTTCTTGCAGCGAGGGCTTGGAGCCTCCCGTGAATTTAAACTTGCAAATGCTGACTTCCGTCGTCGGCGCGGTAGTGCTGGTTTTCGTCGGTATCGGAGGAATAAAGATGGCCGATCGCTTTCTCTTCACCGGTCCTTGGACGGGATTCGGCGACACCCTCTTTTTAGCGAGTTCTGGAGTTTTCCCTTCTTCCGCTTGTTTGATGACCTTAGGATCCAATAATTCGGTAATTTGCTTGAGCACTAATTTACTCTTACTATCGTCCGGTGAATTTTCTGACGAATTTCCTTCACTGATGGGCGTCGAGTGCACTCTGTCTCGATCTCCGACGGGGAACGGTAACTGGCCCGCGGCGGCCAACCGTTGGTAGTATAACAGTTGGGTTTGTAAAGCTAGTGGATGCATATAAATTCCAGCATTCGGCCAATACACGTATCCGGGAAATTTGTCATCATCCGGAGTGACCGTGGACTGCACCGGTTCGGAAAGTGCGGGCGATATGTTCCTGGTGGTCCGCGACAAATCCGGGGAACTGCTCGCCGTCGGGGGGATGTTGGTGTTCCTCTGTATCACGGAGATAGCATTCGGTTGTTCGCTTTTGACGCTCTCCTGCTCCGAGCCGTCGTCTACCTCCGTCTTCACGTCCGGGGACGAAGTGTAAATATTACCAAATTTCTTTTGAATCTGTATTTTTAAATCGTGTAAGTCTCTAATGCACAGGTTGAGCGGCTCGTGGTCGCTGTGCAGCGGGCCCGCGGCCGTGGCCGGCGCCTCCGGCATGGGCTCGTCGGGGCTGCAGAAGCGAGGCGGAGAGAGCGTCTCTAACCTCCTCTTATTTTCTTGCGATAACTTTCTTTCCAATAAATTCGAAATTAACTTATTTTGTAAATCTGTTTTAGCGGTGCTGACGGGCGGATCGGTATGTTTAAAGGGAGGATACGAGCTCAATCGATTCAGTCTTTCTAGAGGGGGTGGCTGGCCGGGTATCACCGTTCCGTAATTCTCATAAATTAGATGACAAATGTCCGCCTTCTTGGGCTTCCTGCCGCGCCTGGGTTTGGAGTTGTTGAGCGTCATCTCGCCCATGTAGGGTAAATCGTCGTAAGTCATTATCTTGCTCGGCGCAATAGCCGGAATTTTCTTCTTCTTTTCTTCGATCTTCGCCTTAGCAGCCATATTTACGGCGGTGGCTTGCGGGGCGGTCGGGGATCCCGTCTCGTTTTGTATTCCGGCTAGCCGTTGCGCCCATATCTTGAAGGACTCGTTGTTAAAGTTCCCTTCTGAATTGGATTCTTTGGGTTTCTCTGGTGCTTTCTTTTGTTTGGCGGCCTTCTGCAGGCTCTGCTCGTAGTGGTCGAGATACTCCTGAGGTAGAGCCTGGTGATGGAATTTAAGTTTCCAGCGGTTCTTCTGTCGACTACGTACATTCTTCGCCTTCGGCAGCTCTTGCTTCTCCGCGTGGCGTTCCTTGCTGGCGGAGAGTAACTGCTGGCGGAGCAGCTCCTTGTTTTCTGACGTTCTGAAAATAAAAGTTTATTGATCGTAAGTATCTATATTATGTCCACATATTACATAATTGGCTCTTTGCCACATTGATCTGTTGAAGTTTTTAAAACAATTGAGTACATGGTAAATATTTTCGCCTAAACTATCAGGCTTGTATGTATTAGATGAATATAATATGTAATTTCAAAAGAATTTTAACAATTCACAGCTGTTCAAGTTGCAAGAGGATTTTTCTCATTTCGAAACGAGACCTGATATATTAAATCTCAATAATAAATTGAAAATGGACTAGTATGTCATATAGTCGTTTTTTTTGTAGTTTACTCCTTAAGAATCGATTTGAAATATAAGGCCTGGTACGGAAATTTTATGAGGAATAAAATCAGGTGTAACATGTAACGGATGTGACGTCAGCCGCTTACGGCAACTAACTACTCTATGGCATGGTTTCTCGCTTATCATAATTATCGTTCGTAAGGAGTAAACTCCCGTCGTGCGTCGAAGCTGACACACACACACATTTTTTTATTTTTCAGTTTCAATATGAAATAAATATGATGGTCTAAGCGACAGAAGATGAATTAGAAACGACTCGTTATTGTGGAATGTTGAATCACGTCTAAAGTAGGAAAGATAGAGCAGTGGGCAGTGATTTGAGTAGAAAGAAAAGAAACGGCTCTGGAATGACAGAGTACCTGTTGTGAGCGAGCACGGGGGCGGGGGCGGCGGGCGGCGCAGGGCACACGTCGCCGCAGGCCGCGCGCCGCATCACTTCTGGAACGAACGTACAACACCATTATTTGTGTACAACTTTGTTCATTGAGCTCCCTGAAATTCTAGCGGCGAGAGGCACTGCGCTAAATAAAAATATATGTAGTACCTACATATTTAAAAACAAGAAAATAATTTATTATCGCAAAACTAAACGCTCCACTGTTGGAGACGGTTCATAACGATGAGTGCTTAACTTTCTAGTGACGCAAATTATTCTGTAGCGTAGGAAGAGCACCAAGAGTCGAATTTAGTGGAAAATTCAATTGAACTAGAAACAATTACGCTATCACTGCTTATACACATTATAGCGAAATTATACTTAAAAGGTTACTGTGTTTTTCCCTTTTTATAGTATAAGACGGCCACCGCACGTCTTACAGTGTTTCGTATTAGTGGAACAAAACAAGTGAGCGGCCATCGCTCGTGGCGCGGGCCGCTGCTCGAGCGGCTATTCTATTCTGTTCCGTAAATTACGTTTTGAAGTTCCTACTTTAGGCTAGTCATTCTTGAGAGCTATAGGCTAAGTGGTCAGTGATACTAACTGAGCCAGGATTGTAGCTTTGATTTCCACCTACGACGTACATTTGTAGGTCTCCGTGTGGATTAAAATTCTCCACATAGATGTGTTTTAAAATTATATTACCTTATTTTGTATTATTATCACCAAGTTAATATCGCCAAACTGCGACGTACGCGAGCGCACGCGAGGATGTACCCCCGTTAGTTGCGGAGCTACGTTATCTGGGCGTGACGTGGCTCGATTTACGCGTGAGTGTAGTTAATTCTGGTGATGAGTGGAGTTAAAATCGGTAGTGTGTCAATGCGTCGGGCAGTGGGTTTGAAACCCGAGCGCGCCCAAAATACGCGCCGCCGCGTAAGGCGCGCGCACAAATAAAAGACGATACCGAACCAATTTCGCAACGCGAGCGCCCGCGCCTCGTGCGAGCCGCGTGCCTGCCGGTGTTCAGCCACGTCGGTATAATGTGCGCAATTTTGTGATAACTTATTGCAACAGAAGTAAAACCGTTTGAATATATTCAAGCTCGAGTAGGAATTGCTCGCGAGAGCTATTTTGTTACAATAAGTAGACTGCGGTAGGGGGCGGCTGCGCTACTGAGCTACAGAAAGTGTAGCTATGGGAACTGTTACATCAGCTCTAATGTTATACTCATAGTCATTTCCAAATGGATAGGAACTTAATTCAATCAAATCGATGTGATTCTCCTCGGGGCGTGCGTGACTTGTAGCAAACGGCCCACCGGAAACCCCAGTAACAGAAATAAGTTCAGGAAAATGAAAACCTCACTTGCGGCTAGTTGACACGGAATTATTATATTTTTCAACCATAAATTAATAAAATAACCTCACAATAGTGACGTTCGCCGACCCCACAACGGCAACTTCGACTCCATCTACAAATGCGCCATCGCGTCTCTAACGATTGGAAAATACCTACATGTACCTACATAAATAAACCCACACGATGAATCAACAACGTGCCGCACGACGGCTTATCACCGCTCAACTCTTATTAATCAATTAAATGTACGCCCACATATCGGTCAACGATAGCCTATTTAACTAATAACATTTTTCGCCTGTCATCAGATGTCATATGATTGCTCTGCCCACGGTTCGGCTGAATCGATCGATCGGCTAGTGTGCGGACGAACGAGCGACAGTCATTCGTGCATATAGTTGCGGCGGGTCGTCGCTTGTAGTTTCTGGGGCGGGCAAAAGATTACAAGCGGAAATTTTTCAGTCGAGCGAATACTTCGAGATACTTGAAACTGCACGCCGCGGATTTATACGAGTATACGTACGACAGATCCATTTGATTCGGGTAATGATAATAAGTAGCTACACATGACGGACGTGGACATAGACAAACAGTAATTAGAGCCGCCTTACCGCTTTGCGCCCTGCGAAAGGTCCGAGAACACCTCCCCGAGGAGCTCCATTTCCAGTTATATTCAAATTAATCCACTTTTCATTTGTTCTGTCAGTTATAGATGACATTCCAATAAAACGTATCCTCCGAGATCAACTTATTCTTCAAAATTTACGTTCACTCGACGGCACTGCGCGGAGTTTAAATTATTTTCTAAATCAATCTCTAGAATCTACAAAGTTGATCGTTTTTACTACGAGTGAGTGTTTCCTTCGCTAGGCACCGCCATCGCCCGGCGCCGCGGGAGCGGGCCGCACTCAATAACATATTCTTATCTCTTCGCCATTCATTTCGCGCTCCTTTTACGTAAGTCAATTATCTATCTAGACTAACGATAATGAACGTGATGAGTTTAATGACGGACACACAGTCCCTTATCGGTTCGTGATTTTATTTATCGTCGCTTATGCGATGCACAGAAACAAATCGATTAGTCGAAATTGGTGTTCAAAAGATAATGGAAAGAAGTAACTCACACACCGCGTCACAACTGCTCATTCCTACCGGAAGTATGCCGACATGGCACCGTTTTGTTTCGGCGCCAAAAATGTTATACTAATGATCTATTTGTAACTAAACTACTTATTTTCTGATTTAAGCAATGTTTTCGAAATGAAAGCATTTAGGGGACGTGAAATATATTAATTTTAAATGGGGATCCCTCCTTCAGTTACATAATTGAATGTTCCTGGTTACCTGCCGAGCGCTCCGCTGCCGCCGCGCCCGACCTGCCCGCGGCGACCTGCTGCCATATTTTCCGCTACCGGAGTAACGAAATTTGCGGAACGTCCTGTTGTGTCAACCTCAAGTTTATTTTCAGTATCACGTGGATATGAATAAATAGAGTATGGTCTTCATTGCTTCTGATTAAAGCCATATCCATGCTTTATAATAGTGATTTTGTTCTGTAATATAAGATAATCAGAAAAACAAATAGTTTTAACAGAATTATACCGATCTAAATTATTACTCAGACTTGCACTTAGTGATTTATAGCAATTAAATTGATCAAAACCTACAACTGCAGAAGCTATCAATCGGCGGGTCAATCAAGTTTTTTGTTATCGCAGACAGTTTTGATAACGTTAATATTTGTTTATCTTAAACATTAGCCGTAGTCCAATTGCTGTCTCGTAGAATTGAAATGAAATAAAATCGACTTAATGTTTGTCAATAAAAACATGAGGAGTTTTAACAAGAGCGACGATGGTCAGTGGCTACCGCAGCCGAGTTAGAGTTACGCATATCTTTCATGTTTCAGTGTTTCAACACGCGCCCCGGCACGAGACCCGTGCGCCGCCCGCGCGTCACCGTTACGTCGTCCACTGGCGAGCAGCCAATGACCAGAGCCGTGACGTCATCCTGCCCGAACACGCCAAGTAGTAATCTGTTTTCACCATTTCAATACGATGTTTACTTATCATATGAGGAAGATAAAAATGTTATTCAACACGTAAAGCATCAGCACCTACATAACGTGTATCGCTCTGTCCAAGCCCTATTAAGTGACATGGAACAATCAGAAATCCATACTTTAAAGAGATTCTGTAAACCGACGTTTAACGACCACAGTGATCGCTATCGTCGGTCCATCGAATACTGTAACGAACCGTGCTAGTCTGGAACGTGATAATACAGAATATTTTTAGACATTTCCTTGTATAGTTACTCGTACCTAATTATCTCGATTGTTTGTATATCACTGACTCTTGTAAATATTCAGCTACGGATCACTACGACCAAGTAGCGAGGCGCGTGACGCGCGCCGCTCGATGTTTTCTTTCACGCGTCTTGTTTACTGAAATATTTCCACGGTTAGTTGATCATGATAATATTTATTTAGATTGACAATTCGCTACGGAACGAAACCGCCTTATTAAACACGTTACAATATAAATTCAATGAGAGCGATATTTTGTAGTTATCCGCGGTCCGTCAGATCGCGCATGATTCAAAAAAATATTTTAAAATACAAGCTGCGTGTGGCTTCTCGTCCGAACGAACGGATTATAAACAGTTTACTTGAAATACAATACTCGTAACCGAAGCCGATCTCAATATATACAGGAATATTGCTCGCACGAATTAATTAGTTGACAATACGCCTGAAAGAAGTTTTCAATAGCACCCCGCCGAGACAAAACAGATAAAATAAAACCATAAAAAATATTAGTTAGGCACTCGACGATTTAGGTGTAAATCAATGCACGTCTAATGTATTTCAATGAACGATTACCTGAAATGCTCGACCTAAACGTTCGTGTCTGTATTTATGTCAGTTCCGAGTAATGAATTCAACATTGTTATTGTACTGCGCCATCGGAATAAGTGTTTCCGCGGGTTCTACATTATGGGTATATCGAGTGCGTACTTGGCGATGTTATAATATAGTCAAATAAATGGCATAAAGGGAATGTTAATAGCATCCGTATTTGGTATACGGGGAACAGACTAAAGCCGTGAATCATACCCGCGTAGGCTGGCCGCAGACGGACGCGCAGTGGCCGCGCGCGCCCGGTGTCGTGTTCGCAAATTATGCTTTTATGTTTATCGTTGTAAGGTACACATTCCTGTTAACGAATATCGGTTTGTGTCCGAATGGACTGCATCGCGGAGGTGGGAATCACAACGTTATTTATAGCTTTTTTACTATAAAACAGAACCGAGGCGACCGTCGGTACGGGACGCGCCTTACATAATATCTCACGTCGATACCGTTCAAATATCGAGCCTACGGTTATGGTCAATGCCCACTATCTTTCAATAAAACGCCTAAGTTGATTTTGTCATAATATACGATAATGGTTTTATCAGAAAATACAAATTTGGTCGATGGCATGCCGATAACTTCTCATCGGAGTCGATCCTCAGATTTAAATATCGGTAGTCGTTCCACAATAATTAGAGGAGGCAGAATAGTTATGACTAATAATAATTTTACGTTATTACCTCACGTTTCTGCGTTTGCAAGAATAACATATTAGTCATAAAGATGTCGCTCGATCCATAGAAATATCTCTGTACGCGCTTACCGCCTCGGCCCGCCGGCCCGCCGCACGCGGCGCGGCAGTAAACGGGCTACTCGTAGTTCGGCAACGTACTGCACGTAAACAAATCGATCACCAGTTCGATATGCGAGCGTAATTTATTTACTAGTGAGGTCTAGTTCGACATACAAAATCTTTTTACAAATTAAAAATTGAATTGGTCAGAGGGATCGTTACGAAACTTTTTGCGATTTGATTGTTTATTGCAGAACAAGTGAACGAGCAGGCGTCACGTGGTGACAGCGCCGGCGGTCCTTTTTGGAATCACAAATTAACAGTTTACGTGAAGGCGATGAAGGTTAACGATCATTATTATTATCAGAGTCTACATCAGCCCGTAGCATATGAGTGTCATCAATAATTATATTTGATTACCCACTAGCTGTGCCGCGTGATGTTACTCGCATAGATTTCGATTCCGTGGGAATTAATCAATCCAACCCAGTGTTCCTATTTAATTTTAAACTACCTTGTAAAACATTGTTGTAAGAGTGTTTGTTGTGGTCCACCAGTGCAC
>DWMP01000001.1:0-17515 GCA_018245295.1 Agara epimachia | reverse complement strand
ACAAAATAGGTATATAATATTCCATTATATACCTGCCAATCCAATAATGGAATACCAATAATGGAATATTACATACCTACCAATCCATTATATCATTTGAAATAAAATTTAGTTAATCGTTCTATTCTATCTATGATAATATAGAGCTGAAACGTGGGCAGTTGCTGCGAGGAAAAATGCAATAATTAACTCGGCTCACCAAAGTTGAGCATTTAGATGGGGGAATACAATCATGAATGCAGCTATACAATGACTGGAACATCTGTGGCGAATGTGGTCGCGTTCCTTAGCATAGCGGGAACGATGCAGAAATTAACCGTAATGTGTATAATCATGTGGCTGAGGTATGATTGTCGTGTTATATTCGGTCAAAAATCTCTCACAAGCAACAATGAATGAATGAAATTCACCTACCATTATCGTGATGCAAAAGTCATGAAATGTTTATCCACCACGTTTTTCGGAACGTTTTCATTCTACTGAAAAGGGCGCATAGCTTCAAGGTAACACTCCTTATTAACCGTACGACCTTGAGAATCGTTGACAATCGTTCTAGTCAAAATTAAAATGTTTTGTTTCGCAACAAATTTTGCTGACACACGTCTCATGCCCAAAACATCCTAAATAATTGCAAGACACGAGCCGACAGATATGCCAACATCCTCAAATTATCTTATGGTAATTCGACGATTTCCAAAACAATTTTGTTTACAATTTCTTAACAATTTTCTTTTGTTGATGTGCATGCTGGGTGTCGAGAACGAGGTTCGTCACTGGCGACTTTTCGGCCATCTTGGAAAAACGTGTACAATATCTAAACATGTTTTTACTCAGTGCAGACTCACCGTACGCCACTGTCAACATTTCAAGTGTTGTAGATAAAGCACTTGATTCCATTTTTTACACAAAATTTAATGCAAAATCTTTGCTCTCTTTTTTTGTAATAACTAAATATCTTCTCCAAAACACGTCTAACCTTTACATCTGTCAAAAACAAACTATTTATGCTATATACTGGAAACTGGGAAGATATTTTCGGGACGTATAAATATATGTACGAACATAACATATTTATATGCAGGCAATGTGCATATAAATATATGCACATTGCCTGCGATTCTAAAATCACCTTATTTCATTAGGATTAATAAATAAATAATAAATACTTATTAGGATACCACTTTTCTGATCGGCATCGTGATTTTGAGTTGTATGTGTGTGTGCAATATGTTTTCAGAAACTCATTTTTCGTTCTAAGAAATAACAAAGATTACCTTAAATATGATTTTATTAAGAAACGCCAGAATTTGCGAAATCATCGTATCAACTCAAGTGACTCTCTTATTTGCTATCGCAGAAGTAACGAACGATCTCCGATTGACTGAGAGAGTGATATCCAAACCACTAGGTTGTCGCTGCCTCAACGATGCTGTAGGTTATCACAATATACTCTTGTTTAGTAGTTTATTAATTATTAATTGTGTTTTCAGAGGGGAGGAGAGCGCGGGCAACGCTTGTGCAATGGCGGCGTCGGCGGCCGCTCCGGCCACTTGGCGGGGCACCAATGACAGCGCCACTGAATATTGCCGTCGTGGTAACACTCCCGCCTCTTACAGCAGGTATCAACGGAATAACTCCAATGCACCTTATGCCACACCGCCTTCCAATGTCGAAAGGTACATATAAAGTCTTTTCATATTATCTCGCATTTCCGACTCTTTCTCGCTTTTACTAATCGTTTTCCGTTGATATCGGGTGAAATGCTTACATTTTATAATAAAAATATTTAATGTGATTTTCATAAACGTGCCCACAAGATCACCATCTAACGATTATGAATGAAAGTAATTATTTACAATTATACATAATAAGAGCGTCGATTTTTGCTTGTAAACGTTTATTATACACACTGTATATGTTATACATTACTAACACGGTTTTTCAAACACGACGATATATGTACCTACACATCAACAATACTTTTAATCGTGTGATATTGTTAACATTAATAACCCATGATTAAAACTAATGTCTGTTTAGGTTTGCATATGGTATTTGTCTTGGAAGTGAATAAGGTGTGCCTCGACGTCGCTCAGATGTTTTGGACGAGGACGGCAAACATTGATTAACAGACACCAACTTTATATTACATATTAACAGAATTATTGACTTGCCCATAGTTATTGCGTATAATAGTTTAATGGTAATTGCTGCCTTTTATTGCATTTCAGTTTGACGAACGAAAAATTGAGCAGTCGGTTGAATTAAAATATATAAAAGTGCTTTATTTTTGCTGTATGATGTATGAGTATAATATTATAACGTAGTAATTTTGATATTTGTATAATAATTATAATTTTACTGGAATACTTACTTTATAATTGATAAAAATTGCATGAGGGGGATTTTATTCATATTTTAAATAACAATAATAATTAACAAAGTATTCAATTACTTACGCTCAAAGTTTAATGTTAAAAGACACATATTAAAAATGTAATTCATAAGCTAATGCATGTTATATGCCACATTGGAAATGGGCCATGGAAAAGAAACTGCTCGAGAAAATAATAATGCCATATATTTTCCTGGAATATTATTACAGATCTGGCTTTTGCTATGGACATTTTATCGTGCAGTTATAGGAGACCCCTTAGTTAAATGTTGTTTTTATTCAATCGTGTTGACGCGAATCGGTAGAAGTGTATTACCTATTTGACATTGGCAAGTAAATGATAAATATATTTATTAACTAATCCAGCGTACCTATCGTACTCAGCAGAACAACTCCTCATCATCGGTGGTATGCGAGCGGGGAGCGGGCGGGCGGCGAGAGCACGCCGAGCACGCCGGGCGGCGCGGCCGACGTGCGCCGCCGCCACTCGGGCTCGGGGTCGTCGCGCTCCGACTCCAGCTCGCCGGAGCCCAGCGACACGTCGCGCGCCTCCACGCCCGCCGCGCCGCCGCCGCTCGCGCACCACGCCAACCATGCCAACCACCGCACGCCGCCTGCGCATCCCCATCAGGTCATCGATCACCTTTGACCGCGTTCAAATTTTATAATCGGAATAAAATCGGGTCTCTTCAAGAAACCGATTTATCGTGCTACTACTGAAAAGCGCTGCAGGGCTATATAAAACGTTCTCTAACGTCGAAACGACCGTTCCTTGATAGGCAGCGTTCACGCACATGTCACATGAGCGTTGTTGCGTCCACGAACTAACTAGATTTATAGGCTACGAAAATTACTTATTAAAATTAACAGCGTTTTTAATTGGTATCGAAATATCTAACTGAGTATGCTCATACATTTAGTACCTGCGGACTGCAGGTAAATTACTATTATATCAGAGATTGGCCAAGAGTGAGTTAGGTGTACGAAAAATGTATATTAATTTCTTCATGTGAATGGTCTGAATATGATGGTATTATTAACATTATCGTGTACATATAAACACAACGCTAGAACGTTTGTCATATCGCAAAACAAATAAATTACTTAATTACCTACAAGATTACAAAAATACCATTATTCACGAGCCAGTAAGGAGGTTTTATAACGATGACAAGAAAAAAATATTTTCTAAAACGAGCTTTTACACAAATTTCACGTTCATTCATTGTCAGACTCTGGACTGGAAACTGTTCAGTATTTTTGCTATCCTCTGTACTGAGTAATTAATTACTGAGCCGATATGAATTATAATTAATTTAGTTTTAACCAGGTGTTTTTTTTTGTTTGTAAAACAGAGGGCCTCGACTGCGAACGGAAGACCTTTAGCCATTTGTGTAAGAAATTTGCCGGCGAGATCGACAGACAGTTCACTCAAGGATGGTCTGTATCACGAATATAAGAAACACGGCAAGGTGGTTTGGGTGAAGGTGGTCGGCCAGAGCGCCGACCGATACGCGGTTGTCCGTTTTAAGAAACCGTCCGACGTAGACAAGGCACTGGAAGTGTCGCAAGATAAACTTTTCTTTGGATGCAAGATCTCAGTGGCACCTCACCAAAACTGCGATGAAGACTGCGAATCTGCGAAACCTTACGAGACTGATATTGATGAATATCACCCAAAGGTCAGTTCCAGTTTCAGTTGTTATTATGTCTTAAGATATTATACACGTGTTTCATATGATGTAGAAAGTTGTTTTGTTTCATTTAATTTAAGTAATTACATATTTTGCTTCAGGCGACCCGAACATTATTCATTGGGAATTTAGAAAAGGATGTTACCCAACAGCAATTACGGGAGAAATTCAAACACTTTGGAAGAATAATCGAAATCGATATTAAGAAAGGTAGCGGCGGCGGTGCAGGCTACGCATTTTGTCAGTATGCGTCAATATCGAGCGTCGTGGAGGCCATTCGAGCTATGGACGGAGAGTACGTGGGCGGATCGCGTGTGAAGTTGGGTTTCGGTAAACCCGTGGCCACCACTTGCGTTTGGGTCGACGGCCTCACCGAACATACCGAAAAGCAGGTACATATAGGTCATATTATGTACATGCTCGATGGGCTACTAATTGATGAACATATTGTTTATTTACAACTTATGGCATATAGAAAATATGTATTTTCCAATCAGTTTGCTAATAAATAATACTCTTGTTTTGCATAGCCACTACCAGCATTTGATACTATAATAAAAGCATTCTTGATGCTACAATAAATGTTAGATAAAAATGGACTTATTGTAACAAAGTATGGATGCTTAATCGTGGGTGGAATGCATGCAGGTGCTGGGCGCCGTATCCCGGTGCGGCGCCGCCACGTCCGTGTGCGTGGACCGCGCCGCCGGCGCCGCGCTCGTGCACTTTGAACAGGCCGCCGCCGCCGGCGCCGCAGTGCGCGAGCTGCGCCGCGTGGCCGCCCACGCCTCTGCCGCCGAGCCCTCACACCCGCGCCTCTGCGTCGACTACGCTTCGCGCGAGTGTCAGGTGCGCTTCCTCCTCCCGCTGGCTGCCTCCACCTCCGCCTCCGCCATAGACTGCCACCGTTTCAATGTCCGTTTCTCGTTTTAGGAAGCTTTCTACGAGCAGCTGGAGAAGCACGGCGGGACCGCGTCGCTTTCGGGCGCGGAGCGTTTGGGCGCAGAGCGGCCGGGCGCGGAGCGAGCGGGCGGCGAGGCGCGCTACGCGGCGGGCGCGCGGCTCGAGCCGCTGAGGTAGGTGTGCGGGCGGTGGGCTGCGCCGGCCGCGAACGAGCGGAGGCTGATGTTGTGTTGCTGGTGCAGGTACGACGGCTGCGGCCCGAGGACGCGAGCGCCTAGTTTTGGCCGCGGCTCCTCCCGGACGCGATACTCGGCACACGACCACTACGATCCGGCGGACTACGCGGCAGATAGACGGTACAGGTATTCGATAACTAGGGTACCTATACTGCGATACGGGATGGATGCTACTAACAGTGAATAAATCGGTTGTTGAACTGATACTGTCATTTGATGAATTCCATCTTACTGGCGATGTCACTGTAATTGGACAAATAGATATTCAATAGGGACATATTAACATAGTGGCTAAGAGATCGCGACGGCCAGATCTTCGTTATTTTATAAAGGCTCAAAGTTTCTCTGTGCATGTTCCCAACACAGGTAAGACTGATCAGCGACTGTCGAGTTTGTTTGGATGATGGTTACTTGGACAGGTAACATTGTATTTTATCACAACAATGCCTCAGTTTCGCTATGGTAGGGAATTTTCAGACTCAAACGTGGAATAAATGATAGTACTAATGAGTTGGGCCACATTCGGAATTTGTAATATACAACTTTTGATTATTGCAGATATCAAGTAAAAAATTAGAGGTTGTTATGAAAAATTATTTTTTTTGTTTCATTATTGTTATAATTTCTGTTATTTTTTATTTATTTGATTTTTTATAACTTGCATACTGTACATCAAATGTATATTTTTGACATCAACTATTGGCGAAATACATGTTTAACTTTTTTTTCTTTCTTTCAAATTGTGTTTGACTACGAGTTCATATGATGGAAAGTGAGGTGTAGTCTAGGATGTAGCACGACGGCCTAGAATTTGTCTATTCATTATTGTCTTGTATAATTGCAAGTTGTATGTAATGGGAAAAATAAATTACCAAAAAGTAATGATGAGTCTGGTAGGAGTATTTTGTTTGAAGTAGTAATTTATTCGTTCTCGGCGGAAGGCCTCGCACGGCGGTTGTTAATATGTACAATGTTTTACACATAGTATGTGTATGTACATAACTATACATTTGCTGTTCTTTTGTGCAGTGCAGTGCAGTGCATTGATGTAGCAATGTTTCGTTTACAGTTATGTGTGGTCGCAGAAACTCGTCAGGATCGCGACAGAAAGACGCCTCAGAGTTAACCACAAAACCATGCGTTTATTTTCTATTGAGAACGAACGTAATATCTATGTTGCGGAGATTTTTTCGCAGCCTAATTTTTCGTGCAAAATTAAAAACATTAATACGATTGGCCCCGTAATCTTGCCATTGACTGGTTTTCTTCGATAAATTTTTTGAGTGTTTACGTTCACTGCACCTGTCAAACGATAATGTTCATGTTTTGTAGACATATAAGAAGGCTTAGAATCAGTTTGTAACTAGTTAGTTGTAAATAGAAGTAGATATGCCTCAAGGTCCTAATTTTTAACTTTTAAGGTGTTTAGTTTTTTACATATCGGTGTTTAACTCTATCAGTCGAGACTCGTTATTTGGCATTTTTCAAAGAATATAGGTACGTGTACTTTGCTCCGGTCGACAATAAAAATAAAACCATTTCCATAGGTTTGTTTATATGTATGTGTGTGTTATGTTACGTGTATAAGCTCAATCATACATGGTTTATTTTTTTAACACCGGCTTAGTGAGTGATGATGCATACTAAAATCAAAGTATTTTCCATACTATTCAAGGCCAAATTTGGGAATTTCTAAAATATATAAACACATGAAAGTCAACTCATAAAACTTTTCATTTGAACTTTAATGACATGAACATTTGAAATGTCAAGAGAACTCCAAATTTTTAATACTTTTGAATACAAAATAATGATTGGCTAGTATTTAAAACATATTTCGAATTCATCTGGTATAATCCTGTATTAGTCATTGGTTTATTACATGAATTGCATATTAACCTATACGACTTTATTGTGTGAAGATTTTTGAAGAATGTTATATTTATGTATTTCTTATTTTTTTCTTTTAGGGTATACGACGAGCTAGGTTCCAGTCCGCAAACTGATGAGGCCACATACGAGGATCGACTTCAGTCGGTCGTCGTCTCACCGCATCGAGCGCATCGCCACCGACGGGACTCTAGCCCCGAGGAACGAAAGCATTCGAAGGTTCGTCACAACTTTTATGGCACACAACTTAAAGGCAACATAAGCTCAGTAATACCAGTCTACGGTAGCATAGTATAGACACGACATTACGGCAAATGAAAACGTATAATTAGTATTCATGTCAGCTGATAGAATGTTGTCCGTCGTTACATACTTCGGGTATCAATCACTCGCCGTCAAAGGGGTTACGGACAATTGTACAGTATTGCAGTAGGCGTATTGTGAAGAAAGCACATTCGCAATGTTGGGCATTAGTTCGGAGGCGAAAATGTAGATCTGACAGACTGGACGGACCATTTGGCTTGTATTCTGCATGATGTAGACCATATGAGTTTTGCTGCACATATTGTCTTCTTTTTAATATAAATTGAAGACACGGCTCATGTTGGCCTTTTCTTACAATGATCATGGTATGGTGCATTACAAGTTAACATTTTACTTTATTTGAATCATGGTAAGTAGCATGTGGCAGTAAGTTCATTATTATTGTACCATCATCCCAGGTCATCAACAATAAATAAGTTCTTATGTCTTATATTTAAGACTTGTATTGCCCTCTTACTTTTGCTCGAATAGATTAGATTTGGAATGGCACTCCTGTCACAGGAACGACACCGCAGCGTTGGCGGTGCCTCTCGACGTTCGAGGTCGGGGTCGCGCGGCGAGCGACATGCGCCGCGCCGCCGCCACCGCCGCCGCCGCGACGGATCGGGTTCGCGGGCCGGCACGCCGCTGCGAGACGAGCCTGACGCGCCGCCCAGCGAGCCGCGTCGCCCGCCACGCGAGCGTCCGCCACTGCCCATGAGCCTACCGCTACCCAAATTTGCAGTGCAGTTATTACGTGCTGCGCCTCCAGTGCCACGCCAGCCGCCACCGCCGGCTCCCGCACCTGACTCGCCGCCGCGACCTCCTTCCGCCTCCTCCTCTAGCGGTGGCTCCGCACCACACTCGCCCTCACTCGAAGAGCGTATCCGCTCCCTCGATGAGAAATATGAAAAATGGAGCGGTTCGGCACGAACTCCTGCTGATGCTCCTGAAAGAGCCCGCCTTCGCCATCGATTGCTTGAAATAGATATCAACGAAGTGAAGCCTTCAGAAGTAGTCCGATCCCTGCTCGCAAAGCGCTCCGTGTTTGATGAGGACTCTGAGCGTTTGGAAGGTGCGGTAAGAGCGCCCAGCCCTACGGGTAGTCCGCGGACACGAGGAGCGACTTCGCTACCGCGTGCCCTTAGATATCCCTTTCCATCGCACGCAACTCCGGAGCCCGATACAGAATCTGAGCGCTCCGAGCGTTCGGAACGTCCCGAACGTTCTGATCGTTTTGAACGTTCTGACCGTCCCGTGGACCCGCGCTTAGCTCGCACCGATCGACCAGAACGCCTTCCGCAGCCGGACAGACTACTCAAGGTAAATGAGGCAGACTACAGAATAGAACCTAGAGCCCGTCCGAGGACGCCGTCAGTGGACAAACTTCAAACAGACGGTGAATCAAAGCCTATTCAACAATTAGAAAGGGACCGATCAGACATTGATAGAGAAGCTACTAGAAAGTTAATCGGAAGACGGCGACGTGAGTCGTGCTATTTGAAAGAAGATGAGAGAAGTTTCAACTGTGTCGACCCTGACGACATTTTGGAAGCTTTACGTGACAACTTAAATAGTAATACGAACACTCGCCCAGAGTGCTTGGACACATCGCAGAACACAGAAGGTTTAAATGTAGGAAGTAAACTGCCCACCACAGAAGTATTAAATAAAACAAGTAATGATGGTCTTGAGAACTGTGTATCGCCGGATAATGGTAATATTCCACCTAAATCAGATGTAGATATTAATTCCGGGGATAAAATCAAAACATCTTGGGTTCAAAACAATAAACAAGATCGATTGGTTCAATCGGAAAAGTCTGTATCAAAAGATTCTGGTTTTATTAAGTGTGAGTTTAATACCAAAATAGAATTAACTTCCAAAGATGGTGTTAAATCTAAGACTAGCAATGAAAGCAAGGCTGAAGATATTAATATTCAAACAAAAATTGAAATTGAAAGACTTCAGGAGAATATCATTCAGAATCATATTGATCAAGAAATTCTTTCTTTTCATATTAATGCATCAAAACATTTGTCTTCAGTTAACAATATGGATCTCATTATTAATACGCCAGAAACCCTCTGCCGTGAAGTGAAAAATGGTGAAAAGAATGAAAGAGAAAGGCAAAACCATATTCATGTAGTAGAGTCATTTCAAAAAGATAAAGTAGAAGAGGAGAATATTGAAATAGATAAATCCCACGATAAGTTAAAACTTGCCAATAATATCTTTTTTCACACAGATAAAAAAGCCATTGAAACTGAAAGAAAATATGATGATAGCCTAAAAAGTGAACGTGAAAAACTGAGACAAAATAAAGAGAGGATTGAAAAAGAAAAACACGAGAATGACAGAGAAAAGGTTAAAAATTCAAAAAATATAAAAATAGAGAAAAACGACAAGGAAAAGAAGTCAAAGGACGAAACATATTCCCACAAATCTCACACGGACAAGATAAAACACGTGGATGACAAATCACTGCGTCATGAAAATCACAGAAAAGAAAGACATGAAAAAGATAGGCCGAAACATAGTTCTGATTTAGAGTCGTTAAATAAGACGAAAAAAGAAGATAAACATAAACATGAACGACTGAAAAAGGAAAGTGATTTGAAGCGTGACAATAAAAAAGACTCTGACCTAATTAAAAGTCGTAAAACTTCTAAAGACGATTCTCCGAGAGACCTCTGTCGAAAAGATTCCACTGATTCTGCAGCATCAAGAACTTCCCACGATTCCAGTAAATTACGAGATTCCGATAGTAATGATGTCAGGGACGAAACACGAGCAAAGGTAAAGTTATGTAATGAAATCCATAATAGACAAGAACTTGACAAAGATGCTATGACTAAGATTGTAGAAACAGTAAAATTAGATCCAAAATGTAAGAACAAAATTGAACCTAAAGAAGAAAAGGATTCAGACCTCCATGGTAAAAATAAAAGTGAAAGTAATAACGAAAGTTCTTCATTACAGCAAAAGCAAAAGGCTGAAAATGTAGAAAAACAACGCCACTATTCTTTTGATTCGTCGGGTCTAGATAGTAAAAGAAAAGAGCGCCTAAATTCATGTTCTAGCTTACCATCTAATATTGGACACAAAAGGAGAATGTCGTCTCAAGATAGTCTCGATTGTTTAAACGACGATACTAAAAAGAGTAAAAATGATGTTAAATATCCGGAACGACGGGATTCAAAAGACTCTCGAAGCACAGAGAGACATAAAACTACAAAATTTAACAAGGGTCACTTCGCTAAAATAATCGAAAGCAAAACAAAGGACGATAAAAAGAATCAAGTTAAACCTCCGGATGACCTATTTCTGCAACTTAAAGAGCCCGAGGGTAAGGAAACTACTGTTTTAGACAAGATAAGGAATTCGAAGAGAAGTCCTAAAGAAGATAATGTGGAAACAAGTCAAGGTATTCCGAATGAAGTATTACAAAATGATTTGGATTTTCTGGCCACCTTAGAATTACGGTCTAGTGAAGAAGATGAAAAGCAAAAAGCTATGAGGAAAGAAATGAAAGAGAAGAAACGTATACAACAGTTGCAACAGATTCAAGAACTACAGATGCAACAGGATGCGCTTCAGCAAGCCGAAATTATAAATAAAATAAAAGATGACAAAAAACATAAAACTGAAGAAAAGAAAAAGGACTTGGTCCGTGAAAAGCGCATGTCAACGGATAGAAAAAGTAAAGATGAGAAGGTAGATAACAGCAAGCGTAAGAACCGTAAGCAAACTCAAAGCTCTGATACATCTGATTCTGATGAACCAAAGAAACACTCAATTTTTGACATTGTCGATGAAGGACCTACATATATATCTATGTACGATAAAGTTAAAGCTCGTTCGTGTAAAAATATGCAAAAACAAGAGGAAGAAAAACGCCAAGAAAAAATTAAAGCCAAATTCAGTCAATTAAAACAAAGTAGAGCCAAGCGTGAGGAGAAGAAACGATCTAGTTGGGATGAAGACAGTGATTCGGAGCATGAGAGGCGTAAGTCACACAAGACTTCCATGGATAGTTCTTCGGAAGACGACCAAGTTGTTGGCAGCAAAAAACGAGAGAAGTCGCATATGCTAAACATCGAGTATGATCATCAAAAATGTAATGACTATTACAGTGCGCCAAGTAATGAAGAAGACTCTAGAAATAAATTATCACGAAAAAATTCAAGATCTCGAATAATGTCTGACACTTCAGACGAAGAAGCATCTAAACGACATTCTAGTAAAAGTCCTGTATTTATCAATCGGATTAAAAGAGAAATTTTATCAGACTCTGAATCAAATTTATCTAAAAGTAAAGATAGTGACGGTATCCTTAAAGACTCTTGTGATGATAAAATAAAAAGAACGTCATTATTAAATTTATTTGGAAAAAGTGATAGCGATGACTGCAAAGTAAAGTCTAATTTAGAAACGGATATTGAGTATAAGGTTTCTATAATAAAAAATGAAATTTCATCTGAAACAGAATCCATTTCATCAAATAGAAATTCTAACGAACAACGTAAAAAGCATAAAAAGAAACAGAAAAAGCATAAATTTTCGTACTCTGATGAAGATTTTAAAATTGATAATAGTAACGATGCCATAGAAGAGGAAATCAAACTTAAATATGTAGATAAAAGTAGAAGACACAGTAACAAAAAGGAAAAACGCAAAGACAAAATTCGTGAGAGTATTGAAGCAGATGATGGTCGCGAAGAAAAGGGCAATAAACTTAAAAAGGATAAAAAATCTCCTAGCCGCTCTGGTGATGGTGGATCGGAGAATCAAACCAATAACCTTAAGAAAGACGGGAAAATGGAAGATATATTTGGTCCTCTATCTGACGAATCAGATAAAGATAGTAGTACATTACAAAACAGTAAACTAGATTTTGTATCTCATAATTATGAACAAATGCTGAGTACAACAAATGAGAAAATAAGCCATAATACTGAAGACCTTAAACATAAAGATGATTTCAGACGAAGAAAAGAGCGGAAGCGAAAAGAAAAACGATATTTTTCTCGGGATGACGATAACAGTTTAGATGTTGATGCTGTTAGTAAAGCAATTGAAGCTCGATTATTCGCTGACACGCCTATTAGTGATGAGACTCGCATAAGAGTAGAAACGATTATCGACAACCTTTCAAAATCAAATCATGGTGATGAACAATACGCAGATAATATTAAAACAGATACAAGTAAGATTATAGACAAACACGTCGAGAGACTAAAAAGGGAAAGCAGAGACAAAGAAAGAAAAAAGAAGAAAAAGAGAAATAAAGAAGACCGTCAAAGTCGTAAAGAATATCAGCACTTTTATCACAATGACCAAGATGACATTATAGATAGATTCGAGACTTATGATTGCGGAAGGGATGTTCAAATAGTGACAAATACTATGTTATTGGATATACCCCTACCAAATGATGAACAAATAAAAGATCATACCGGTATAAACTGTGACTCACTTTTGCAGTCACCCAGTCTACCTCGATTAACGGAAAGTCCTTCACTTGTACAAGTAAATGCTAATAATGGTAATATGAATGAGAGCGATACCCCGGATGTTATGATTATAGATGACAAAACTAACAGCGATTATGAGGAAACGAAGTGTATTGAAGTTCATGATATACCAATGCCACCTCCTTTTGAAAACATTGTTCAAAATATATGTGATGTACCACTTCCCAAAGATCCTTTACCAATTAAAAATACTGAATCAACTAGCACCGAGTTAATACCGATACCCAGTATAGAAATAGATGTGAGTAGTGAAGACAGTAATGAAAATGCTGTTCGGAGTATATCCAATTTGGATGACGATTCTGAGAAGCATTCCGAAAAAGGTGATACGCTTACATGCAAACTTGATAAGAAATTGGAAGAAAAACCCAGAGCAATTATTTCACAAGAAGAGACCGAAGATGCTGTTGCTGCACTTTTAGGAGAAAGTTTCGGTGGGAAGGTTGACACATTTATCAATTGCTATGAAGAAGTCGAAAACAATCCTTCCGTTCAAATTGAAATTGAAAGCACAACTATAGAGAACGAAAATATCCTGGAAGAAGACGCTGAAGAGATGAGACAAGCAGTTCAAAATTTAAATGCAAGTGAAATGGAAATGAAACCAGATACACCAGTTTCAGATAACGATCTTTTGTTAATTGATACTGATCCCGAGGAAGCAGAAGAAACGTCTCAAGATGCAATAGAAAGATTACCCATTAATATTATAGCAACAAATCAGGCTCTCAATAATATTTCAAAGTCAAACATATCCAAGAGTAATGAAGTAACGAATGTTAGCCTTTCAAAGCCAAAGTCAACACTAGTTCATTCCTTAAATCCTGAAAATGAGACCAACATTAAGTTAAATGAAAAAGAGATTAAAATTCCTTTAATTAAACGGGACTCTATTCATCATATAACTGCAATTACAACATCTACAGGAACACCTGTTATCACATCGTGGACATTATCAAACTCTAAACTAGTTGAATCTCAGGTAATAAGTATACCATCAAATTCAATAAGCAACAAAGATTCAAATGAAAATAAACCCAAGCATATAACCGCTAATATAGTTCAAATAAAAACGACTCAAAATCAAAATGTGCAAGTTAATAATACTTTGAGGCCTATTATAAATGCCAATCGTGTCAATGCACCATATCAAGTAATCAATCAGATTATTCGTCCTCCAGTATCTAATATACAACCTCCTAACATAAAAATACCCGATCAGAATATTCTATACCAAAAACCTCACGGAATTGTTACATCTCCTAGAATGACGAATGAAGCTAAATTACTGAGTCCGAAAGCTAGTCCTCAAGCCGAAGCCGTGACTTCGCCACGACTTGCAAATATGACAGTACTGAATACGCCGTCGCAAAATTTAAATCATGCCGGGATGGCATCGCCGAACGCGATACAGCAGCGCTCCCCGGGCCAGGTGACGGTCGTACGTATGCAACAACCACCGCTCAGCCCTTTGCAGGTTCCGCACGGCGCAAGAGCCATGGTGTCACCCAGCAGACCGAACTCCGTTTTGGTTCAAACGCAAGGATCTCCCTTACATTTTAACCGGCTACCGGTTACCCCCGTTCTTGCACCGATTTCGAAACAGTTCGCTACCAACAACTTAATCCAGCAGAGTAAATCGGTGGTCACTAATTCTGCTATGATTCAGCAACAAAAAGCACAGAATAAAACAGGAGAATGTAGAAAAATGGATTCACGGATAGTTACAGATAATTGTAATGATAATGCTAAAATAATTTTGTCTCCGACTAGATTGCAGCCTGGCACAAATCCTACAGTCTTAGCACAAAATCGCCTAATTTCCATGCAAAATGCTGTACATGTGGAAAAAATGAATTCTCCTTTAAATGTGTCTAACAAATTACTAATTAATAATAAAAGTCCTAAAAGTGATAAAAGAGAGAGCCCCATACAAAAATCAGAAAACCATGCTTCTTTTGGATCCCCACCGATAATCATTCAAAACTATTCTAAACCTATTGTATGTAGCCTGCAACAACCAAATACTATAAATAGAGGACAAAATACAAATGTAATACATGCCTTAAATCCGCAGCGGTTATTGACAACGGTTCCCATGACTAGTGTAATACAATTGGATGCAAGTAAAGTGCCCTCATCTGTGCTATCTATGGCAACGATCAGACAGCCGACAGTGCTAACAAAGTCTGAGCCGGCTAGTACAAATGCTGTTACAACTTCGACTCTTTCAAATGTTGTAATGACTCCTGTTTTATTAAAAACTCAATCAAAAGGAACTGTCACAGCTAATAAAAAAAATGATGAAGAACAATCAGAAAACAGTCCTAGTACTCTCAAAAGTCATTTGTTACAAAATAATAAAGACAGAATTAATGAAAAAACTTCAGAATATATCGATACAGATCGAGAGGTCATGAAATCTATAACACCAGAGCATATAACAAAATGTGAAACAGATTTTGAGGAGTTATTAAAGGATAATACGAATGAAATCAAGGTAGCCAAGAACCCTGAAAAGAAATTGGAGATAAATGTTGGAAAACCTGTAGCTGTTATGAACCAGAGTAACGAAAGACAAAAAACTGTAGAGATTCGCGAAAAAGAAATTTTTGACAAGGAAGATTCCACAAAGGCGGAGGAAAGTATAAATCAAGAGTCATCATTTTCTCAAGATAAAATAGATAACACTGACAATAAAAGTAGTGGTAGCATTGATTTGAAAGATAAAGTTGATAATACAACTGGTGGACATACACTAAAAGAAAATGATTCTGGTGTTATCATAGAAAAGTGTAATACACCGTCACAAATAATTTCTGCAGATGACATAGATATAAATAATAGTGGGTTAAATACTTCGCTAGAAATAAAGAAACCTACTACTGAAGATAATAATGAAGTATTTAATTGTTTGTCTCTTTCATTAGATAAAACTGTAAGTAAAGAACAAAATTTGGATGAAAATGATTATTGGTCTGCAAAAGATGTGAATATAGAATCTGTTATAAAAAAAGTGGACTCTTTATGTAATGAAAGTTCTGATTTGAATATAGAAAAAGAGATGGTTATAAGCAATGATACAGATGAGTCAAATATAATAGAACCAATACAAAATATTTCTTTTGAGGACCCTGAATTAAATAAAAGTATTCCTAAACTTGAGCCTACTACGGAAACTATTACAACTGAAGAATCAACAATACAAAAATCTGTAGTTACAGGTAAGCGAGGTGGACGTAGCTTGCGAGGGAGAAAATCTGAAAAGGTTCAAGATAGAGTACAAACTCGACAAATTTCTAAACCGGCAAGAGGGACCGGAACTTCCAAACGCGGCAGAGGAAGAGCCAAAGTAGACAAAAAAATTAAAAATTTCGTAACCAGTAGCATAAATAACATTCCCGGAGACGTTTACGATTTTCACGAAGATTCAGGTGATGAATCTGCATCAAGCAAACCAGAAAATAGACCTCGCTTGATTTTAACTATAAAGAGTCCACTATCTGGGCAATGTAATGCCACACCAACATCTACGCTCAGCATAACCCCAAAAGACGCGACAAAAAATATTGAAAAATGTAACAAAGATGACAAATTAGAAGTTTTTGCTTCGCCAACAACAAACACTCGAAAATCTAGAAGACTTCAAGAAAAAGATGTTCAACGGAGCACTGTGGACGACGTAATCGATGACGTCATCAAAGGTTCCGTGAGCCAAGTCAAAGTCAACAAGGATCCTATCAAGAAGAGAGCTACCAGACAAGCGAATACTAAAAGTGCCGTTGAAAAAATTCCGACTTCGGATACCAGAAAGTCGCCAAGGGGAGCTAAGAGGACAAGAGATCGTAGTATTTCTGATGCGTCAGTCGATAGCAATGAAGAGATTCCTAGGAGAGAAGATGTTGCTAAGGAGCCTAAAGTGCCTAAGCTTACGGAAACTACTGTCGTTACTAGGACGGATCTCGAGCCGGTTGCAGTTCGTCTGTCGGTATCTGTAATCGCACCACCCACTCCGATTTCAACGTCTGCGCCTGTCTCGGCTTCTGCTCCCGCACCGGTTTCAGCTCCAGCTTCTCTCTCGAATACGGCTTCGGTACCGGCACCGGTTTCTATCTCCGTTTCAATTTCGACACCTAGCTCGACACCCATAATGAAACCCCCGAAGAAAATGATATCAGAGATTAGCGCAAAATTAGCTGGCGTTTTCGACACGACGATCACGGCCTCACCTGTACCCGCCATACCCTTGGCGCTTCCGGAGCGCCTTGCCCTGCAGCCTGAGCGCTCGCTTTCGGAACCCGAACGGTTGGGAGCTCCGCTTCGCGATCCAAAGAGTGCCGAGCCAGTCGTCATCATGGCAGGTGCGGCGAGTGTCGACTGCGTGTCTTCGGGTGAAGCGGCATTCGCGCGGCGGCTGGTAGACAACGTGCCCGGCGCTATGGTGCCGGTGGGCGCAACGGAGGCGACGGACGCGCGCGGCCAGTCACCTGCGCTGCCGCATCGTCCGCCCTCCACGCACCGTCCGACCGACCGAGCTACGCCCATACTTGTGAGGTG